>JBBBDQ010013658.1:0-16060 GCA_037127315.1 Ascarosepion bandense
TATGAACCTAAGCTAATCTTAGCTTCATTTAAAGTCAAACTTATTCTAAGTTTAATAAAGAACCTAAGCTATTCTTAGCTTCATTTAAAGTCAAACTTAATTCTTAGGTTAATAAAGAACCTAAGCTATTCTTAGCTTCATTTTAAAGTCAAACTTATTCTTAGGTTAATAAAGAACCTAAGCTATTCTTAGCTTCATTTAAAGTCAAACTATTCTAAGGTTAATAAAGAACCTAAGCTATTCTTAGCTTCATTTAAAGTCAAACTTATTCTTAGGTTAATAAAGAACCTAAGCTATTCTTAGCTTCATTTAAAGTCAAACTTATTCTTTAGGTTAATAAAGAACCTAAGCCATTCTTAGCTTCATTTAAACTCAAACTTATTCTTAGGTTAATATAGAACCTAAGCTATTCTTAGCTTCATTTAAAGTCAAACTTATTCTTAGGTTAATATAGAAATCTAAGCTGTTCTTAGCTTTCCCATTTAAAGTCAAACTTATTCTTAGGTTAATAAAGAACCTAAGCTATTCTTAGCTTCATTTAAAGTCAAACTTATTCTTAGGTTAATATAGAACCTTAAGCTATTCTTAGCTTCATTTAAAGTCAAATTTATTCTAAGGTTAATAAAGAACCTAAGCCATTCTTAGCTTCATTTAAAGTCAAACTTATTTTAGGTTAATATAGAACCTAAGCTATTCTTAGTCATTTAAAGTCAAACTTATTCTTAGGTTAATAAAGAACCTAATCTATTCTTAGCTTCATTTAAAGTCAAATTTTATTCTAAGGTTAATAAAGAACCTAAGCTATTCTTAGCTTCATTTAAAGTCAAACTTATTCTTAGGTTAATATAGAACCTAAGCTATTCTTAGCTTCATTTAAAGTCAAATTTATTCTTAGGTTAATATAGAACCTAGCTATTCTTAAGTTTCCATTTAAAGTTTCAACCTATTCTTTAGGTTAATATAGAACCTAAGCTATTCTTAGCTTCATTTAAAGTCAAACTTATTCTTAGTTAATAAAGAACTGGGTTAGTTTTAGCTTCATTTAAAGTCAAACTATTTTAGGTTAATATAGAACCTAAGCTATTCTTAGCTTCATTTAAAGTCAACTTATTTTAGTTTAGATGAAGAACCTAAGTTATTCTTAGCTTCATTTAAAGTCAAACTTTTACTCTTAGGTTAATAAAGAACCTGTTATTTTAGCTGATGTTGAAAGTCAACTATTCTAGGTTAATAAGAACCTATTATTCTTAGTTTGCATTTAAAGTAAAACTGATTCTTAGGTTAATATAGAACCTAAGCTATTCTAGTCACGAAACTCAAACTTATTCTACTCTTTTTATGATGAAAGAAAACCTAAGCTATTTTATTTTATTAAAGTCAAACTTATTTTATTAATATAGAACCTAATCTATTCTTAGCTTCATTTAAAGTCAAATCATCTAGGGTTAATATATAACTCAGGTACTATTCTTTAATTTCTTGGGGTCAACCTTATTCCTTGTACAATGTGAATGTAGCTATTCTACTTGTTCAAAACAACTATTTCCTTGCAATAAATATAGAACTGGTACACTATGTATTTCATTGAAGTTGGTATCTATATCTAGGTTGCAACTTTAGCCATCTGTCATTTAAAACAACTTATTTCTTGTAGGGTTAATATGAACTTAAGTATTTCACTGTTTTAAAGTCTGAAATTTATTCAGGTTGTATAAATCTAAATATTCCATTTCATTAAAACTGATTTTACACAGAATCTAAATGGCTTTGTACTTATTGAATGTCTGTCCTTTGTTTGGGGTAACCAGGCTATTCCATTTCAATGTGCTCAGAACTATCTTAGCTATGTGCATATTCATGTATTTTAATGTTAAATGATACTTTGTATACATTGTTAGAACCATGCATTATTCATTGCAGATGTTTCAAACCATTTTCTGTTACATTGAAGAACTTAAATACTGCATTCATTTGTAATGTCATTCAGTTCAGTGCAAACCTAAGCATTCTTGCAGCTTCATTTGCGTCAAACTCATCCAGCTATAAGACCCAGCTATTCTTTAGCTTCATTTAGTGTCAAACCTATTCTAGGTTTGTTAAACGCTATTCTGGCTGTATTTAAAGTAAAACTTATTCTTAGGTTAATATAGAACCTAAGCTATTCTAGCTTCATTTAAAGTCAAACTTGTCTAGGTTAATAACCTAAGCTATTCTTAGCTTCATTTAAAGTCAAACTCATTCTGGTTGGTTAATAAAGAACTCAAGTTAATTTTAGTTTCATTTAAAGTCAAACTTATTTTATTAATATAACCTGCTTTGCCTTGTCATTTAAAGTCAAACTTATTCTTAGAGCACAGAACCTAAATAGCTCTTAGCTTCATTTAAAGTCAAATTGATTTTAGTTAATAAAGAACCTAAGCTATTCTTATTTGTCAGTGAAACTTATTCTTTAGAGAATATAGAACCTAAGCTATCTAGTCACTAACTCAAACTTATTTAGTTTAATACAAAGAACCTAAGCTATCTTAGCTCATTTAAAGTCAACCATTTGTATTAATATAGAACTGGGTTATCTTAGCTTCATTTAATGTCAAACTTATTCTTTGGTTAATGTTAAACCTAAGAGATTCTTAGTTTACTTGTCAAACTTATTCTTAGTTAATATAGAACCTAAGCTACTCAGCTTCATTAGTAAAAGTCAAACTTACTCTATAGAAATAATAGAACCCAGCTATTCTAGCTTCATTTAAAGTCAAACTTATTCTTAGGTTAATAAAGAACCTAAGCTATTCTTAGTTTCATTTAAAGTCAAATCTATTCTAGGTTAATATAGAACCTAAGCTATTCTTAGCTTCATTTAAAGTCAAACTTATTCTTATGTTATTATAACCAAGCTGTCTTAGTTTCATTTAAAGTCAAACTTATTCTTAGGTTAATATATAATCCCAAGCTATTCTTAGCTTCATTTAAAGTCAAACTTATTCTTAGGTTAATATAGAACCTAAGCTATTCTTAGCTTCATTTAAAGTAAACTTATAATTTATTAATTATAGAACCTAAGCTATTTTAGTCATTTTAAAGTCAAACTTATTCTTGGGTTAATAAAGAACCTAAGCTATTCTTAGCTTCATTTTCAAAGTCAAACTTATCTTTATATTACTAAACCTAAGCTATTCTTAGCTTCATTTAAAGTTAAACTTATCTTTAGAAAGAATATAGAACCTAAGCTATTCTTAGCTTCATTTAAAGTCAACCTATTTATTATTGTTATAACCTAAGCTATTCTTAGCTTCATTTAAAGTCAAACTTTGATTTTCTAGATGTTAATATAGAAACTTGCTTGTCTTCAGCTTCATTTAAAGTCAAACTTTATTCTTGTTAATAAAGAACCTAAGCTATTCTTAGCTTCATTTAAAGTCAAATGGTTCTAGAAGTTATTAAAGAACCTAAGCTTATTTTATCATTTAAAGTAAAACTTATTCTTAGAGTTAATATAGAACCTAAGCTATTCTAGTTTCCATTTAAAGCTAAACTATTCTTAGGTTAATAAAGAACCAAGCTATTTTAGTTTCTATTTAAAGCCAAACTATCGAGGAGTTAATAAAGAACGTGCTTATTTTCCTATTTCATTGAAAGTCAAACTTATTCTTTAGTTTATAGAACCTAAGCTATTCTTAGCTTCATTTAAAGTCAAACTTATTCTTAGGTTAATAAAGGAACTCAAGCTTGGCTCTCCTAGCTTCATTTAAAGTCAAACTTATTCTTAGGTTAATAAAGAACCTAAGCTATTCTTAGCTTCATTTAAAGTAAAACTTATTCTTAGGTTAATATAGAACCTAAGCTATTCTTAGCTTCATTTAAACTCAAACTTATTCTTAGGTTACAGTTGTCCTGCTTATTCTTAGCTCTCCATTTTAAAGTCAAACTTATTCTTAGGTTAATATAGAACTAAGCTAATTCTTAGCTTCATTTAAAGTCAAACTTATTTTGGTTAATAAAGAATCCCAAGCTATTCTTAGCTTCATTTAAAGTCAAACTTATTCTTAGGTTAATAGAACCTAAGCTATTTTAGCCTATTTAAAGTCAAACTTATTCTTAGGTTTAATATGTGAAACCTTAAGCATTCTTGGCTCATTTAAAGTCAAACTTATCTTAGTTAATAAAGAACCTAAGCTATTCTTAGCTTCATTTTAAAGTCAAACTTATTCTTTAGGTTAATATAGAACTTGCCAATATTCTTAGCTTCATTTAAAGTCAAACTTAATTTAGTTAATATAGAACCTAAGCTATTCTTAGCTTCATTTAAAGTCTTAACTTATTCTTGTGGTTAATATAGACCCCAAGCTTGGGCTTCATTTAAACTTATCTTTAGGTTATTATAGAACCTAAGCTATTCTAGTTTCATTTAAAGTAAAACTTATACTTAGGTTAATATAGAACCTAAGCTATTCTTAGCTTCATTTAAAGTCAAACTTATTCTGGGTTAATAAAGAACCTAAGCTATTCTAGTCATTGCTTCAAACTTATCTTTAGAGCACATAAAGAACTTGCTATTCTAGTCATTTAAAGTCAAATTTATTCTTAGGTTAATAGAACCTAAGCTATTTTAATGCCTCATTTAGTAAAAGTCAACTTATTCTTTGGTTAATAAAGAACCTAAGCTATTCTTAGTCATTTAAAGTCAAACTTATTCTAGGTTAATATAGAACCTAAGCTATTCTTAGTCATTTTAAAAAGTCAAACTTATTCTTAGGTTAATAAAGAACTGCTATTCTTAGCTTCATTTAAAGTCAAACTTATTCTTAGGTTAATAAAGAATCTAAGCTATTCTTAGCTTCATTTAAAGTAAAACTTATTCTTAGGTTAATATAGAACCTAAGCTATTCTTAGCTTCATTTAAAGTCAAACTTATTCTTTAGGTTAATAAAGAACCTAAGCTATTCTTAGCTTCATTTAAAGTCAAACTTTATTCTAAGGTTAATAAAGAACCTAAGCTATTCTTAGCTTCATATTTAAAGTCAAACTTATTCTTAAGTTTAATATAGAACCTAAGCTATTCTTAGCTTCATTTAGTCAAACTTATTCTTAGGTTAATAAAGAACCTAAGCTATTCTTAGCTTCATTTAAAGTCAAACTTATTCTTAGGTTATTAGAGAGAACCTAAGTCATTTTAGCTTCATTTAAAAAGTCAAACTATTCTTAGGTTAATATAGAACCTAAGCTATTCTTAGCTTCATTTTAAAGTCAAACTTATTCTTAGGTTAATATAGAACCTAAGCTATTCAGCTTCATTTAAAGTCAAACTTATTCTTAGGTTAATATAGAACCTCAGTTTATTCTTAGCTTGACATTTAAAGTCAAATTTATTCTAAGGTTAATAAAGAACCTTAGCTATCTTTAGTCATTTAAAGTCAAACTTATTCATAGGTTAATATAGAACCTAAGCTATTCTTAGCTTCATTTAAAGTCAAACTTATTCTTAGGTTAATATAGAACCTAAGCTATTCTTAGCTTCATTTAAAGTCAAACTTATTCTTAGGTTAATAAAGAACCAAAGCTATTCTTAGCTTCATTTAAAGTCAAACTTATTCTTAGGTTAATATAGAACCTAAGCTATTCTTAGCTTCATTTAAAGTCAAACTTATTCTTAGGTTAATATAGAACCTAAGCTATTCTTAGCTTCATTTAAAGTCAAACTTATTCTTAGGCTAATAAACCTAAGCTATTCTGTCATTTAAAGTCAAACTTATTCTTAGGTTAATAAAGAACCTAAGCTATTCTTAGCTTCATTTAAAGTCAAACTTATTCTTAGGTTAATAAAGAACCTAAGCTATTCTTAGCTTCATTTAAAGTAAAACTTATTCTTGTGTTAATATAGAACCTGGCTATTCTTAGCTTCATTTAAAGTCAAACTTATTCTTAGGTTAATATAGAACCTAAGCTTGGTCTTTAGTTTAATAAAGTTTCCTTCAAACTTGTCTTCTAGGTTAATAAAGAACTCAAGCTATTCTTAGCCTATTTAAAGTCAAACTTATTCTTAGGTTAATAAAGAACCCAAGCTATTCTTAGCTTCATTTAAAGTCAAACTTTATTTTAGGTTAATAAACAACCTGGGCTATTCTTAGCTTCATTTAAAGTAAAACTTATTCTTAGGTTAATATAGAACCTAAGCTATTCTAGCTTCATTTAAAGTCAAACTTATTCTTAGGTTAATAAAGAACCTAAGCTATTCTTAGCTTCATTTAAAGTCAAACTTATTCTTAGGTTAATATAGAACCTAAGTTATTCTAGTTTCATTTAAAGTCAAACTTATTCTTTTGGTTAATAAAGAACCTAAGCTATTCTTAGCTTCATTTAAAGTCAAACTTATTCTTAGGTTAATATAGAACCTAAGCTAATTAGCTTCATTTAAAGTCAAACTTATTCTGTTAATATAGAACCTAAGCTATTCTTAGTTTACTTTAAAGTCAAACTTATTCTTAGGTTAATAAAGAACCTAAGCTAATTTTAGCTTCATTTTAAAGTCAAACTTATTCTTAGGTTAATATAGAACCTAAGCTATTCTTAGCTTCATTTAAAGTCAAACTTATTCTTAGGTTAATATAGAACCTAAGCTATTCTTAGCTTCATTAAAGTCAAAATTATTCTTAGGTTAATATAGACCCTAAGCTATTCTTAGCTTCATTTAAAGTCAAACTTATTCTTAGGTTAGACATAGAACCTAAGCTATTCTTAGCTTCATTTAAAGTAAAACTTATTCTTAGTTTAATATAGAACCTAAGCTATTCTTAGCTTCATTTAAAGTCAAACTTATTCTTAGGTTAATGTTGAACTCTAAGCTATTCCTAGCTTCATTTAAAGTCAAACTTATTCTTAGGTTAATAAAGAACCTAAGCTATTCTTAGCTTCATTTAAAGTCAAACTTATTCTTAGGTTAATATAGAACCCAAGCTATTCTTAGCTTCATTTAAAGTCAAACTTATTCCTTTGGTTAATAAAGAACCTAAGCTATTCCTGGGCTTCATTTAAAGTCAAACTTATTCCTTAGGGTTAATATAGGAACTGCTTGCTATTCTTAGCTTCATTTAAAGTCAAACTTATTCTTAGGTTAATAAAGAACCTAAGCTGAGCCTTAGCTTCATTTAAAGTCAAATCCTATTCTTAGTTAATAAAGAACCTAAGCTATTTTAGCTTGCATTTAAAGTAAAAACTTATTCTTAGGTTAATATAGAACCTAAGCTATTCTTAGCTTCATTTTATAAGTCAAACTTATTCTTAGGTTAATAAAGAACCTAAGCTATTCTTAGCTTCATTTAAAGTCAAACTTATTCTATATGAAGGAAGAACCTAAGCTATTCTTAGCTTCATTTAAAGTCAAACTTATTCTTAGTTTAATATAGAACCTAAGCTATTCTTAGCTTCATTTAAAGTCAAACTTATTCTTAGGTTAATAAAGAACCTAAGCTATTCTTAGCTTCATTTAAAGTCAAACTTATTCTTAGGTTAATAAAGAACCTAAGCTATTCTAGCTTCATTTAAAGTAAAACTTATTCTTAGGTTAATATAGAACCTAAGCTATTCTTAGCTTCATTTAAACCTAAACTTATTCTTAGGTTAATAAAGAACCTAAGCTATTCTTAGCTTCATTTAAAGTCAAACTTATTCTCTTTTGGTTAATAAAGAACCTAAGCTATTCTTAGCTTCATTTAAAGTCAAACTTATTCTTTGGTTAATAAAGAACCTAAGCTATTCTAGCTTCATTTAAAGTCAAACTTATTCTTAGGTTACATAGAACCTAAGCTATTCTTAGCTTCATTTAAAGTCAAACTTATTCTTAGGGTTAATAGAACCTAAGCTATTCTAGCTTCATTTAAAGTCAAACTATTTTAGAGCACAAAGAACCTAAGCTATTCTTAGCTTCATTTAAAGTCAAACTTTATTCCTTAGGTTAATATAGAACCTAAGCTATTCTTAGCTTCATTTAAAGTCAAACTTATTCTTAGGTTAATATAGAACCTAAGCTTGTTCTTAGCTTCATTTAAAGTCAAACTTATCTAGGTTAATATAGACCCTGCTTGGCTCTTAGCTTCATTTAAAGTCAAACTTATTCTTAGGGTTATGAACCTAAGCTATTCTTAGCTTCATTTAAAGTAAACTTATTCTTAGGTTAATATAGAACCTAAGCTATTCTTAGCTTCATATTTAAAGTCAAACTTATTCTTAGGTTAATAAAGAACCTAAGCTATTCTTAGCTTCATTTAAAGTCAAACTATTCTTTAGGTTAATATAGAACCTAAGCTATTCTTAGCTTCATTTAAAGTCAAACTTATTCTTAGGTTAATATAGAACCTAAGCTATTCTTAGCTTCATTTAAAGTCAAAATTATTCTTAGGTTAATATAGACCCTAAGCTATTCTTAGCTTCATTTAAAGTCAAACTTATTCTTAGGTTACTAGAACCTAAGCTATTCTTAGCTTCATTTAAAGTAAAACTTATTCTTAGTTTAATATAGAACCTAAGCTATTCTTAGCTTCATTTAAAGTCAAACTTTTATTCTTAGGTTAATAAAGAACCTAAGCTATTCTTAGCTTCATTTAAAGTCAACTTATTCTTAGGTTAATAAAGGAACCCAAGCTATTCTTAGCTTCATTTAAAGTCAAACTTATTCTTAGGTTAATATAGAACCTAAGCTATTCTAGTTTCATTTAAAGTCAACTATTCTTTATTAATAAAGAATCTAAGCGCATTCTTAGCTTCATTTAAAGTCAAACTTATTCTTAGGGTTAATATAGAACCTAAGCTATTCTTAGCTTCATTTAAAGTCAAACTTATTCTTAGGTTAATAAAGAACCTAAGCTATTCTTAGCTTCATTTAAAGTCAAACTTATTCTTAGGTGCCAATAAGAACCTAAGCTATTTTTAGCTTCATTTAAAGTAAAACTTATTCTAGGTTAATATAGAACCTAAGCTATTCTTAGCTTCATTTAAAGTCAAACTTATTCTTAGGTTAATAAAGAACCTGCTATTCTTAGCTTCATTTAAAGTCAAACTTATTCTATAGTTTTCACAAAGAACCTAAGCTATTCTTAGCTTCATTTAAAGTCAAACTTATTCTTTAGTTTAATATAGAACCTAAGCTATTCTTAGCTTCATTTAAAGTCAAACTTATTCTTAGTTTAATAAAGAACCTAAGCTATTCTTAGCTTCATTTAAAGTCAAACTTATTCCTAGGTTAATGAAGAACCTAAGCTATTTTAGCTTCATTTAAAGTAAAATCCTTATTTTAGGTTAATATAGAACCTAAGCTATTCTTAGCTTCATTTAAACTCAAACTTATTCTTAGGTTAATAAAGAACCTAAGCTATTCTTAGCTTCATTTAAAGTCAAACTTTATTCTTTGGTTAATAAGAACTCAAGCTATTCTTAGCTTCATTTAAAAGTCAAACTTATTCTTTTGGTTAATAAAGAACCAAGCTATTCTTAGCTTCATTTAAAGTCAAACTTATTCTTAGGTTAATATAGAACCCAAGCTATTCTTAGCTTCATTTAAAGTCAAACTTATTCTTAGGTTAATATAGAACCTAAGCTATTCTTAGCTTCATTTAAAGTCAAACTTATTCTTAGGTTAATATAGACCCTAAGCTATTCTCTAAATGTATTTAAAGTCAAACTTATTCTTAGAATAATATAGAACCTAAGCTATTCTAGCTTCATTTAAAGTAAAACTGATTCTTAGGTTAATATAGAACCTAGTTTTGCCTAGCTTCATTTAGCCAAAACTATTCTTAGGTTAATGTTAACCTAAGTTATTCTTAGCTTCATTTAAAGTCAAACTTATCCTTTAGGTTAATAAAGAACCTAAGCTATTCTTAGCTCTATTTAAAGTCAAACTTATTCTTAGTTAATATAGAACCAAGCTATTCTTAGCTTCATTTAAAGTCAAACTTATTCTTTGGTTAATAAAGAACCTAAGCTATTCTAGCTTCATTTAAAGTCAAACTTATTCTTAGGTTAATATAGAACCTAAGCTATTCTTAGCTTCATTTAAAGTCAAACTTATTCTAGGTTAATAAAGAACCTAAGCTATTCTTAGCTTCATTTAAAGTCAAACTTATTCTTTAGGGTTAATAAAGAACCTTGCCATTTTACTACTTAAAGTAAAACTTATTCTTAGGTTAATATAGAACCTAAGCTATTCTTAGCTTCATTTAAAAGTCAAACTTATTCTTAGGTTAATAAAGAACCTAAGCTATTCTTAGCTTCATTTAAAGTCATACTTATTCTAAGGTTAATAAAGAACCTAAGCTATTCTTAGCTCATTTTAAAGTCAAACTTATTCTTAGTTTAATATAGAACCTAAGCTTATTCTTAGTAGCTTCATTTAAAGTCAAACTTATTCTTAGGTTAATAAAGAACCTAAGCTATTCTTAGCTTCATTTAAAGTCAAACTTATTCTTGTGTGTTATTATAAAACCTAAGCTATTCTTAGAAGTTTCATTTAAAGTCAAACTTATTCTTAGGTTAAGAGAACCAAGCTATTCTTAGCTTCATTTTAAAGTCAAACTTATTCTTAGGTTAATATAGAACCTAAGCTATTCTTAGCTTCATTTAAAGTCAAACTTATTCTTAGGTTAATATAGAACCTAAGCTATTCTTAGCTTCATTTAAAGTCAAATTTATTCTAAGGTTAATAAAGAACCTTAGCTATTCTTAGCTTCATTTAAAGTCAAACTTATTCATAGGTTAATATAGAACCTAAGCTATTCTTAGCTTCATTTAAAGTCAAACTTATTCTTAGGTTAATATAGGAATCAAGCTATTCTTAGCTTCATTTAAAGTCAAACTTATTCTTAGGTTAATAAAGAACCTAAGCTATTCTTAGTTTCATTTAAAGTCAAACTTATTCTTAGGTTAATATAGAACCTAAGCTATTCTTAGCCTATATTTAAAGTCAAACTTACTTAGGTTAATATAGAACCTAAGCTATTCTTAGCTTCATTTTTAAAGTCAAACTTATTCTTAGGTTAATATAGACCCTGGGCTATTCTTAGCTTCATTTAAAGTCAAACTTATTCTTAGGTTAATATAGAACTTTGCTTATTTTAGCCATTTAAAGTAAAACTTTATTCTTAGGTTAATATAGAACCTAAGCTATTCTTAGCTTCATTTAAAGTCAAACTTATTCTTAGGTTAATAAAGAACCTAAGCTATTCTTAGCTTCATTTAAAGTCAAACTTATTCTTAGGTTAATAAAGAACCTAAGCTATTCTAGTTTGTTTAAAGTCAAACTTATTCTTAGGTTAATAAAGAACCTTAAAGCATTTTAAGCTTCATTTAAAGTAAAACTTATTCTTAGGTTAATATAGAACCTAAGCTATTCTTAGCTTCATTTAAAGTCAAACTTATTCTTAGGTTAATATAGAACCTAAGCTATTCTTAGCTTCATTTAAAGTCAAACTTATTCTTAGGTTAATATAGAACCTAAGCTATTCCTAGCTTCATTTAAAGTCAAACTTATTCTTAGGTTAATATAGAACCTAAGCTATTCTTAGCTTCATTTAAAGTCAAATTTATTCTAAGGTTAATAAAGAACCTAGCTATTCTTACTTCATTTAAAGTCAAACTTTATTCATAGGTTAATATAGAACCTGCTATTCTTAGCTTCATTTAAAGTCAAACTTATTCTTGTTAATATAGAACCTAAGCTATTCTTAGCTTCATTTAAAGTCAAACTTATTCTTAGGAAAGAAGAAGAAACTTAAGCTATTCTTAGCTTCATTTAAAGTCAAACTTATTCTTAGGTTAATATAGAACCTAAGCTATTCTTAGCTTCATTTAAAGTCAAACTTATTCTTAGGTTAATATGTAGAACCAAGTTATTTTAGTTTCATTTAAAAGTTCTAACTTATTCTTAGGTTATAGACCCTAAGCCATTCTTTAGTCATTTAAAGTCAAACTTATTCTTAGGTTAATATAGAACCTAAGCTATTTCAGCTTCATTTAAAGTAAAACTTATTCTTAGGTTAATATAGAACCTAAGCTATTCTTAGCTTCATTTAAAGTCAAACTTATTCTTAGGTTAATAAAGAACCTAAGCTACCTTTAGCTTCATTTAAAGTCAAACTTATTCTTAGGTTAATAAAGAACCTAAGCTATTCTAGTCATTTAAAGTCAAACTTATTCTTAGGTTAATAAAGAACCTAAGCTATTCTTAGCTTCATTTAAAGTAAAACTTATTCTTAGGTTAATATAGAACCCAAGCTATTCTTAGTTTTATTTAAAGTCAAACTTATTCTTAGGTTAATATAGAACCTAAGCTATTCTTAGCTTCATTTAAAGTCAAACTTATTCTTAGGTTAGTAAAGAACCTAAGCTATTCTTAGCCTACTTTTTAAAGTCAAACTTATTCTAGGTTAATAAAGAACTTCAGTTTTATTTCCTATTTCATTTAAAGTCAAACTTTTATTCTTTAGGTTAATAAACAACCTAAGCTATTCTTAGCTTCATTTAAAGTAAAACTTATTCTTAGGTTAATATAGAACCTAAGCTCTAGCCATTTAAAGTCAAAATTATTCTTAGTTAATAAAGAACCTAGCTTTATTCTAGTTTCATTTAAAGTCAAACTTATTCTTAGGTTAATATAGAACCTAAGCTATTCTAGCTTCATTTAAAGTCAAATTTATTCTAAGGTTAATAAAGAACCTTAGCTATTCTTAGCTTCATTTAAAGTCAAACTTATTCATAGGTTAATATAGAACCTAAGCTATTCTTAGCTTCATTTAAAGTCAAACTTATTCTTAGTTACTTTCATAGAACCTAAGCTATTCTTAGCTTCATTTAAAGTCAAACTTATTCTTAGGTTAATAAAGAACCTAAGCTATTCTTAGCTTCATTTAAAGTCAAACTTATTCTTTAGGTTAATATAGAACCTAAGCTATTCTTAGCTTCATTTAAAGTCAAACTTATTCTAAGTTAATATAGAACCTAAGCTATTCTTAGCTTCATTTAAAAGTCAAACTTATTCTTAGGTTAATATAGACCCTAAGCTATTCTTAGTTTCATTTAAAGTCAAACTTTATTCTAGGTTAATATAGAACCTAAGCTATTCTTAGTTTATTTAAAGTAAAACTTATTCTTAGGTTAATATAGAACCTAAGCTATTCTTAGCTTCATTTAAAGTCAAACTTATTCTTAGGTTAATAAAGAACCTAAGCTATTCTTAGCTTCATTTAAAGTCAAACTTATTCTTAGGTTAATAAAGAACCTAAGCTATTCTAGCTTCATTTAAAGTCAAACTTATTTTAGGTTAATATAGAACCTAAGCTATTCTTAGCTTCATTTAAAGTCAAACTTATTCTTAGGTTAATAAAGAACCTAAGCTATTCTTAGCTTCATTTAAAGTCAAACTGTATTCTTAGGTTAATATAGAACCTAAGCTGTCTTAGCTTCATTTAAAGTCAAACTTATTCTTAGGTTAATAAAGAACCTAGCTTATTCTTAGCTTCATTTAAAGTCAAACTTATTCTTAGGTTAATAAAGAACCTAAGCTATTCTTAGCTTCATTTAAAGTAAAACTTATTCTTAGGGTTAATATAGAACCTAAGCGACTTTAGCCTATTTAAAGTCAAACTTATTCTTAGGTTAATAAAGAACCTAAGCTATTCTTAGCTCATTTAAAGTCAAACTTATTCTATACACAAAGGTCCCTAAGCTATTCTTAGCTTCATTTAAAGTCAAACTTGTCTTTGTTTTAATATAGAACCTAAGCTATTCTTAGCTTCATTTAAAGTCAAACTTCTCTTAGGTTAATAAAGAACCTAAGCTATTCTTAGCTTCATTTAAAGTCAAACTTATTCTTAGGTTAATATACAACCTAAGTATTCTTAGCTTCATTTAAAGTCAAACTTATTCTTAGGTTAATATAGAACCTAAGCTATTCTTAGCTTCATTTAAAGTCAAACTTATATTCTTAGGTTAATATAGAACCTAAGCTATTCTTAGCTTCATTTAAAGTCAAACTTATTCTTTAGGTTAATATAGAACTCAAGCTATTCTTTAGCTTCATTTAAAAGTCAAATTTATTCTAAGGTTAATAAAGAACCTTAGCTATTCTTAGCTTCATTTAAAGTCAAACTTATTCTATAGGTTAATATAGAACTCAAGCTATTCTTAGCTTCATTTAAAGTCAAACTTATTCTTGTATTAATATAGAACCTAAGCTATTCTTAGCTTCATTTAAAGTCAAACTTATTCTTAGGTTAATAAAGAACCTAAGCTATTCTTAGCTTCATTTAAAGTCAAACTTATTCTTAGGTTAATATAGAACCTAGTTACTCTTAGCTTCATTTAAAGTCAAACTTTATTCTTAGGTTAATAGAACCAAGCTATTCTTAGCTTCATTTAAAGTCAAACTTATTCTTAGGTTATTTATAGGACCTAAGTTTATTCTTAGCTTCATTTAAAGTCAAACTTATTCTTAGGTTAATATAGAACCTAAGCTATTCTTAGCTTTCATTTAAAGTAAAACTTATTCTTAGGTTAATATAGAACATAAGCTATTCTTAGCTTCATTTAAAGTCAAACTTATTCTTAGGTTAATAAAGAACCTAAGCTATTCTTAGCTTCATTTAAAGTCAAACTTATTCTTAGGTTAATAAAGAACCTAAGCTATTCTTAGCTTCATTTAAAGTCAAACTTATTCTTAGTTAATAAAGAACCTAAGCTATTCTTAGCTTCATTTAAAGTAAAACTTATTCTTAGGTTAATATAGAACCTAAGCTATTCTTAGCTTCATTTAAAGTCAAACTTTATTCTTAGGTTAATATAGAACCTAAGTCATTCTTAGCTTCATTTAAAGTCAAACTTATTCTTAGGTTAGTAAAGAACCTAAGCTATTCTTAGCTTCATTTAAAGTCAAACTTATTCTTAGGTTAATAAAGAACCTAAGCTATTCTTATTTAAAGTCAAACTTATTCTTAGGTTAATAAACAACCTAAGCTATTCTTAGCTTCATTTAAAGTAAAACTTATTCTTAGGTTAATATAGAACCTAAGCTATTCTTAGCTTCATTTAAAGTCAAACTTATTCTTAGGTTAATAAAGAACCTTGCTATTCTTAGCTTCATTTAAAGTCAAACTTATTCTTAGGTTAAATAATATAGAACCTAAGCTATTCTTAGCTTCATTTAAAGTCAAATTTATTCTAAGGTTAATAAAGAACCTTAGCTATTCTTAGTTTCATTTAAAGTCAAACTTATTCATAGGTTAATATAGAACCTAAGCTATTCTAGTCATTTAAAGTCAAACTTTATTCTTAGGTTAAATATGTAGAACCTAAGCTATTCTTAGCTTCATTTAAAGTCAAACTTATTCTTAGGTTAATATAGAACCTGCTATTCTTAGCTTCATTTAAAGTCAACCCTATTCTTAGGTTAATATAACCCAAGCTATTCTTAGCTTCATTTAAAGTCAAACTTATTCTTAGGTTAATATAGAACCTAGTTTATTCTTAGCTTCATTTAAAGTCAAACTTATTCTTAGGTTAATATAGAACCTAAGCTATTCTTAGCTTCATTTAAAGTCAAATTTATTCTAAGGTTAATAAAGAACCTTAGCTATTCTTAGCTTCATTTAAAGTCAAACTTATTCATAGGTTAATATAGAACCTAAGCTATTCTTAGCTTCATTTAAAGTCAAACTTATTCTTAGGTTAATATAGAACCTAAGCTATCTCCAGCTTCATTTAAAGTCAAACTTATTCTTAGGTTAATAAAGAACCTAAGCTATTCTTAGCTTCATTTAAAGTCAAACTTATTCTTAGGTTAATATAGAACCTAAGCTATTCTATTTCATTTAAAGTCAAACTTATTCTTAGGTTAATATAGAACCTAAGCTATTCTAGCTTTCCATTTAAAGTCAAACTTATTCTTAGGTTAATATAGACCCTAAGCTATTCTTAGCTTCATTTAAAGTCAAACTTTATTCTTAGGTTAATATAGAACCTAAGCTATTCTTAGCTTCATTTAAAGTAAAACTTATTCTTATGTTAATATAGAACATAA
>JBBBDQ010013672.1:0-13531 GCA_037127315.1 Ascarosepion bandense
AAATAAAAACAAAGCTCCCAAACTTAAGAGAAACAAATTTTATTTTTAAGAGAAAAGATCAAAAATTGTTACCATTATTTTGAACATTTTTTAATCTTTTCAAAACACGTTAAAATTTCGGTTCGAAAAAGTCTTTTTTTCCTCGGTGATTCGATGTTTACTAGAGTTTATTACAATATCAAAGCGAATATTACGCAGCTCGTTCTGTTTGCGCCTTGAAAGACACATTCAGTCTTTTAAAACTCAACCTATATATATATATATATATATATATATATATTACGAACTTCCATACTTCTATTGGCCTTGTGCCACTCTAAACTAGGATTAGGGAAGGAAATTCGAAAGATTTAATATTTCACGACTAAAAAGTTTTTTTTTTTTTTTTTTTTGCTTTCTTGTTTCGTAAGTGTGTGGGGAGGTTTAATTGGGGTGACTTTCTTCCAAATTTAAATAATGTTTCTTTTTTATTCCGAGCACTTTAGCCATTTTCTTCTTTTCACTGTATCCTTGGGAAAAGGCATGAATCCATCCGTCCTGGCAAGTGTATCTAAAGAACAGGCAAAGGGAGATAACTCAGCATTTAAAGAGTTACTTCCCTTTGCATTTTCTCTTATTCGCCCCTAAATTGACTTTTTTGATTTTTGGTGAATGGCAATAATTGACCTTTCTTTCTTTGATTCATGTTTTCTTTCAAATCGTTGTTTGATATTGTACATCTTGTTAATTTACATATATTTTATGTGCAACAATGACTTTTGCTTATTCTTCTTGCGTAGTCTTGTTTTCTTTCTCAAAATTAAAATTAATGTGGTGAGTTAGCCACATTATTTCTATAATGTTGCCCTTGGAAGTTTTGAAGATTGTCGTTATCTGGGATGCAAGATATTGGAATGGAGTAAGTATCTCAATCATTTACGATGACTTGGATATTGGAATGAAGTAACTAATTCCTATCATTTTGGATAACTTCTTTCAAACTAAATTTTGAAAAATAAAATAAATGTTTTGAAACTTTTATTTTAGTTTTAATTAAAAAACTAAATGATTAAATTAACTTTCCAGTAACTAAATTATGAATTAAGGAACAAACAATAATCGACTAAACAATTGACAAATGATGATGAATAAATAAATCTATTGAATATAAATAAAAAAAAAAACAATTTAAATGCAAACAACAAATAGATTTAAAAATCTAATAATACTAATAGAAAAATACATTACAGATGCCAAATTTAACTGAATGTTTGAAGTTTTCTTGGTTTGCTTAACTTGTTATTTGTAATAAGATTTTTCAAGAACAAAATTTACTTACAAGAACATTTGTAGAGCTCCAGACAAACATTCTTCCTATTTTTTCTACATTGTGAGATTCATCAAAAGTGTCAACATTAAAAAAGGAAGTTTATTATCTGCCAAAACATTCAGTGTTATATGTGCAGATAATTTCCTTTGATTTACTAAATGAAGAAATGAAGGATTTTATCAGGCTACCAGTGACTGTATAATTATATAGAATAAAATTTGTAGTTAATAGCAGAATATAAGAGAGACGCAATTAATCCCACAAAAGAAATGTCTGTTTATTTCAGGTATGGCATTTAATCTTCTTAAAAACTACAAAACAGCATTAACCTTCTTCGTATAGTATTACAGGAAGAACTCTACATTTATTAACATCATCACTCTTTAAAATCAATTCTAAATTTATGCACATCTAACTTTGCTCCTCTGTCACTTCCATCCCATTTTGGTTCTTGTAAATTCTTCAAATCAGTTTTAATACATTGCTGATTAAATGGTAAGCTCCATTTTAAAACTGATAACATTCTAATTTTTTTTCACACTCAAACACTTGTCATATCGAGATTGTATGATGTAAAACAGTGAATTTTGTTAATTTGCCATTTCCTCCAGAGATGCTATTCCCAAGATTCTAACCAGTCACAGAATAGTGAGAGAAATTTAAAATTTTCTTCATTTACTCTAAGTGAATTGCAGTATTGATATTGTACACATCTTGTTAATTTACATATATTTTAATGTGCAACAATGTCTTTTGCTTATTCTTCTTGCGTAGGTCCTGTTTTCTTTCTCAAAATCAAATTAATGTGGTGAAGTTCACACAGTGGCTAATAATGTTGCCCTTAAATTAAATGCAAACAAGAAATAGATTTAAAAATAATAATTACCATGAAAATATTTATAAAAAATACACACAAAGTTATAATATAGCAGTCGGGAAGTAACTGAAGCCAAGATGCCATTTTTGGGACCAATAACATTGCAGATTCTTTATATTTTAACAAGGATCTCTAAAGACATAGCAGAAGCATGACAAGACATGGCATCAACATTCTGCAAAATTAGGCAAACATTTCTGTTTTTATAAGGTCAATAATCCTGGAATAGTGTTCTCATTAAAATTTGCAGAACTAAATTACCATTTTGCCTTTCAAGATTAGAAGGAGAAAGTGCCTTTGAGGTCAATTTACCTTGGCTATTTCAAAACTAACTGAGATTCAAACATGAAGCTTCTGTAAGTTACAAAATGGGGCACTTTGGATTCTATCTGATTCATGATTTTCATTGTGACAAAATGTTGGGAACAGCATGCATTTACTTGCATATTTTTGACCAAACCAATTGCTTCTAATCCATTTTAATATATAGACTGAGTCGAATAGGAAAATAAGAGGTTAGAGAATGTATAACTGGGTGTGGATATACAATGGAACGCTTTGGGGACTGCAAAAGAAAAAATATAGCTTTTTTATTTATAGCATTATTATTTGTTATGATTGATAATACTTGAATGCCTATGCTCCTCAAATCTAATTATTATATTGTTATCTATATCAAATAAATTCTCAGTTTTAAGACATTTAGCATAACATGCACAACATCTTTATATTGTGAGAATATACTGCTAACCTTAAAGGCAAATGCACTTGTTGCAACTTCATTGTTATTGTCAGATAAGCCAACAATATTGCCAACCTCATAATCAAAATAAATTTAGATGAATTTCGTAAAAAGTAAAAATACTGTGGTGTCTTCTGCATAAACAGCAATTTATTTTTTAATATGCATAAGAAAATTGTTATGTTGCTCAGTCAAAGGATTCATCTATATTTGATAAAAGGTTAGTCTTTTAATGCTTGAATAGCTTGGTAAAATTATATTTTTGCTTTCTCTTAATCTGTACCCTTTAGGGGAGCAGTTATATAACTTCTAAATAATATAATTACGTAGTTATGTATCAATTTTAAATGTAAAATTGATACATTGCGATATGGAAATTTCTATGTTTCGAGATAGGTTCTCATCATCAGGTAATGTTGATGTGGTTGTGCAGATGATTTACATTTAAAAAGATTTTTTTAGATTTTTTAAATGTAAATCATCTGCACAAACGCACTGATGATGGTATATCTCGAAACATAGAAATTTCCATGTCTGTCAAATTGATACATGACTATATAATTATGTTAAGCTCTATAATACTCATTATATTGAGCACTGTTTTAAATGCCAGAATTACTCAAAATAAAAAAAACCTTGAGTCCTCTTCACTTGAAATAACTTTAAATAATCAAGTTAATTTAGTGTCATTAAGTTTAGCTATAGGGCTGATTAGCTTTTTAATTTTAAAAATATATTAAAAGTTTAATCTTGTTTACTTACTGGAATATGTCTTTAGTTGGTACTTTAATTTTTTAATGATTTATTCATGCTGTATTTTCTTCCCAGGCAATGACCCAGATGACATCGTAATAGTCCCATTTGGTACAACAGCAGATATAGTCAAGATCTATTTTACACAGAAAGTTCAAATCGTAAAATGCAAGTTGATATCCATTGTATTTTGTTTGAATCAATATAAGTGATTTCATTATTTTATATAATTTAATCAGTTTGTTGAAAAATACGCAATAAATATATATTAATTGTTCCTCGCTTGGAAAGACTTTTCAAATTCATTAATCATTAAATGTTGTATAATCCTGAATGAAAATTGCCACAGTAAATTTATGTTCAATCTCACACAACATAATCTCCTTTAATGTATCACTCAGTTAAGTGCCATACGTGATACGCTTTGGCGATCATGTCCTCAAAAGAACGCGGCCTGACTGAGCAGAAGATTATCCCACAGTAGGTTGCCATTGCTGTCTGCGGTAGACTGGTTGCCGACCAAGGCTATGGAGCAATCTGTCCTGGTGTTGCCCATAACTGGAAGGAAGAGACGGATTAATACCTTTCCCAAGGAGTATTTGCGCGTAAGTGAATACAATGGATTCAACTGGAATGTCGAACTCGGCTCCCCGATTTCTTGTTCCGCGCCGATATCCTGCACACAACGCACATCCTTTCCTTTAATGTAGGATATTTCAAAGTGGCAGTAAAAAATAAAAATAAAATTAGTGAAAGCTGAATAGAGCCAGCAAGATTATGCTTCTAATTGTCAGACACTGAAAATGTTAATATACTTGAGTATCCTTCTATCTTCAAGATTTCTCAATGTAATCTTTTTGAATCATCTCTGCACATCAAGGCAAGGAAACCGCAGAGGATGCATGAGAAAGAATAGAAAAAAAAACATTAAAAGAAAAAGAATAATAAAAAGAACAGAGAATTAAACAGAAGATAATGATTGACGTTTAAATTTTAAATATCAAAGCTGACTGGAAAGCAATAAAACAGGAAGGGAATACAAATGAGAAATGCATTTGAAGAAATTCTTAACATAGAACTTACGATTACTTTTAGTCATTTCAACTGTAAATGATGAGACTACTGCTAATCTAGTACTGCGCTTAATTTCATAGTCTAGAATGTTCATCAGAATGATTATGAAAAATATTTATAAAATACACACAAAAGTTATACTACAGCGATGGGGAAATGTAGGCAGATACCATTTTGGGACCAATAACAATGTTGCAGATTCTTTTCTACGTTTAGCAAAAGGATCTCTAAAGACATAGCAGAAGCATCGACAAGACATGGCATCAACATTCACTGTGAGGATAAATGGTAGACTTATAAATATGTAAGATAGATTCTGGTAAGAAAAATTCACTAGACACAATAAAACCGCTTTTCCAGTCTCAGGCAAACGTTGATTCAATGTAATCTTTCCACTTCACTTGCCACTCAGCAGTAGCCCAAAGAGCTGGCTAAGGAGTCACTCCTCTGAGTGGTTAGCATCAGCCATGCTGTTAAAAGGTAAAGGGTTTATTTCAGATAATAATTAAAAGAGATCAGTTTCCTTTTTAAGGTGTTAAATTAACAATACCATTTTTGTCTCAGTTAACAACAGATTGTGGGTGACTTTTTCATTGGCAACTAATTTGACCTCATGAACCAATCAAACTTCTACCTGTTAAAATAGGAATAAATAATTATCATCAGCATATATACATAGTTCCAAAGAATGGATAATGTTGGCAGGAGTCATTGATGAAAATTGGGAAAGAATTTGAATTTGGAAAATGGCTAAGGGGCATACTTTCTATTACAAAAGATCTGAAAGAGTGACATTCAAAGACATCTTTATTAAGATTGAGGAAAAGAGATTGGAAACCATTTAAAAATCCATCCCAAAAATATCATGTAGATTTCAACTTGGCTGAAGAATTCTAACTGAATAAAAACTCTGAAAGGCCTTTGAGATATTAAAGGCATCAGACCATTCTTCAAAGTAAATCATAAAATCAGAACTTTTCCAGCAATAATTGCTATCTGCTGCTAATGAAGTTTGGGTCACAAAGTCTCCTGGAAAATTTTCCTTGTCCAAAATCTCCATCTTGCACATCAACAAATATACCTCCACCCATGCATTGAATATTGCACATATCTATATATGCACCTATATTCATCTTGATGTTCTCAAATAGAAATCCCAAAGACAAAAGTTTGTAATATAATCGATCCTGACTTGACATTTCCCTTCAGTGCTTACTCACCAACATGACACATGGCTTCTCTTTCTCCTTTCTGATATTTGCAGCAACTGATCTGATTCATGTTGTTTTCTTCCTGATGCCCTCCACTGTGTAAAGGGTCAGTGTCTCACTAGAATGGCATCTATGTTGCTGCCCATGTTTTACTGTTCATGTAACCACCACTTCTGCTCCAACAGTTTCTTTTCTCACACTTCTTGCCTGAACTCCTTCCATTTACTTGCTTTGTGAATGTCTGTAACAATATAAAAAATTTGCAGCGCAACATCAAGACATTTTCCATACTATCTTCTTGAATCCTTTTGTTCTTTGCTCAATCCTCCCTAGACTCCGTTTTTTCTCGCATTTTTACTCCCTCTATCCCCCACCCTGTATATTAGGCATTTTTCACCTTCCTTGAGGAGATTCATACCAAAAATATCCTTGCCAACAGTTGATCTTAAAATTTGTTTTGGCTCAGACTTGTAATTGGTCTTTGTTTATTTTCTTCTTCAAATCTTTTTCTGACAAAGATACCATCAATAAACCCATGAATAAATTGAAGATTCTTTTCAACAATTGGCCAAATCTGTGCAATTGGCGTTTATCTACGTCTCTGTCCCATGTTGGTACATTTGCATATTTTTTCTTTTTTTAGCTCAGTGTCATCATCAATCCGCAATTTTCAACATTTCATCTGTAACAATGCCATATATTTTGTCTCAATAAACCATGGATCCTGATCAATGTCCCTTTATTCAACTCTTCCTCTGGCGCCTCAACCTTTAGCGTCTTCCTCTTCGGCTTAGTTGTCTATTCGGTGTTAACCGAACACAAAGGGTTGGCCGTTGTATACCTGAGCATTCGTATGTCGATCAACTTGGCCACTGGTTTAAATCTACTGCTGATTGTGATTGTGGTTCCAGAAAGAAGAAGTGTTATTCCGTGCACGTCATTGAAGATGTAGACACGGCTGAGACACCTGTGTTAAACATTTAGAATACGAGAAATAGAAAGTAAAAAATAATGTCCGTAGAAAGCCGAACAAACAACTGTTCTATGATTGCACTCTTAATGTCGTTTATATACAAAGAAAGAATAGAAAATGAAAAAGGTTCGAGATGTTTTTCAGCATAATAACTCACACACTGGAGTCTAGACGATTGAGAATCAAGAAGGTATGTATAGTTCCGCTCGTGTTAAATCATCTCAGACAATATATAACTCCTTTTCGAAATGTTGCTGCAATTGAGTCAATTCTCCTCCAGTAAAACGCTGGGACCATGGTACGCCTTTGAAAGTGCTGGTACAAACGAAGGATGAAGCAACCGGTAAATAAATACACTGCTTTTATCTCGCCGTTCCAATTTCCTTAAATATTTTTCATTAAAAATATTGTTCCGTTCATTTCCATTTGTTTTTCTGATGACCCGAATTAATCGGCCTAACTTATATTTAGATCAGATTTCGCGACCGGTAAACAAACACGCCGGTTTATTCACTTTATTTCAATTTACTCGAATTTGATTTAACATTGCCAGATTTATGAATGAAAAATTCTGATTAAAATTTCTTAATAGAAATTAAAAAGAAAGAAATGAATGATATGACGTTTCAGCTGTTTCAGCCTTCTTCGGACGCCAAGGAAATTTGAACCCTTTAAACGTGTGTATGTGCTTGACTCTGTCTCTGTTCACACTGGTACAAGCTATCAGTACGTGGAAAAAGAAAAAGCAAATAAATATAATTAATTCCTGACAATTTATTTATCGCACTCTCGATTATCATGAAACAAATGGAGTCAGACAAATCGAACACCCAGTGCATTTAGTACAAGCTAACACTCCGTGGAAAAGAAAAAGAGAAAAGAAATATATTTACGACAATTTTATTTATCGCACTCAAAGTTATCTTGTAAAACAAATAATTGCGGCTTATTTATTTATGCACTATACATTATAAGGGGAAGATGTGGAGCACCAGCAACACCTGTTCAGGGCAAAAAATGGGTTATTGAGTGAGCCATGACCATACACATATGTTTTTGATAAAAAAAGAACGACGCGGAGAGCCATGATCGCATATTTTTCGCGAATTTTTACACAGAAGACTGACCGAAGGCGTGAGGGACAGAAGGAGAAGTCGGAACCCAGTTCGAGGAGTCTCGGATGATGGATTGCACAACGGAATTAGGAGATATATGTAAGGACAACATTTGTGATGCTAAGAAATGGAAGATGTGGAGAGTCACGACTACTTAGAAGAAAGTATTAATTAACAACGCGGATATTCGCTAGTTTGAATCAAATCGCCATCACGTCACTGTTTTACTCATGCTTGGAAAGAATTTATTTCTCGATTAAGACGCACGCTGGGGTTTGAAGAGTGTA
This sequence comes from Ascarosepion bandense, assembly GCA_037127315.1. Taxonomy (NCBI): domain Eukaryota; kingdom Metazoa; phylum Mollusca; class Cephalopoda; order Sepiida; family Sepiidae; genus Ascarosepion; species Ascarosepion bandense. The sequence continues at coordinate 8,342 of JBBBDQ010013672.1, forward strand.
ACACCCAGAGGGAGTGGAACAACCTAACAGTCTGTGGTGTTGGAACAAACTAACGCCCAGTGGGAATCAATATAAGCTAGCAGTCTCTGGAGTTGACATCCATAGTCATTCAGAAGATTTTATTAATAAATATAGCAAACCGAACCCCGACTTTATGGCAACTACAATATTCTATGTATGTTGGTTGTCACTTAAATTTTATTTCTACATCTGAGGCATATTAATGTATAGTCTGGCACAAGGACAATAAAAGGAAGATCTGTTTTTAAATATTTTTTTTTTTACACTGTTAACTCCCGCCCCCAACATAATTTCGTGAAGAAAAGTCGTTAGCAGTGTCTTCATGTCCCGTAATGAGATGTTCAGGGTGGAATAAAAAGTAAAAAAAACTGATTGAATTTCGTTTCTATAATATTTTTTCATATTTAATAAACATTTTTCAAAATTAATGAAAAAGTAAAATTAAATTGTATTTTTTTATTTTTTGAAAATAAAATTTATTTTATTTAAATTGATTTTTCTGTTGTTTTTTATTTCATTTTAATTTTGAGAAAAATTTTCGAGGATTTAAAAATCATTACAAACGGGGTTGCCGGGGGTTTATTTTCTGAAATTTGTCTCCACCTTTTTGCCAGCCATTTTATTTCTTCCCTGTTTCCCTGGAAAAAGGCATGAACTCATCTCGTCCTTGCAAGTGATAATGTGTAGTGCGATCAATAAATTGTCATTAACAAAAATCATCGGACGACATTTCAGATTTGGTCTTGAAATTTTTTGCCGAACTTTTCAACCAAACAGAAAAAATTCCTTCGAGGTTAAAGCCAGAAACATGTCCAAATATAATTGGACGAAAGTCAAGAAAATATCTTCTTTAATTTCCATCTTTTGGAGAATTTTTTCCATTTGGGTTGAAAAGACACATTTTCGACATTTCTTCCTTCGACACCCACAAATTCCCAGCCGTGGGATCGACACTAAGATGTGGGACACAGGCGAATGTTGTCGGTGAAATTATTTCGAAAATAGTCCCGCTTCTTTTGTGTTAATTATTTTGTCTATTTCCAAAAATTGGGGGCGTTTTCTCCCCAAAAGAAAAGTCCTCCCCCTCCCCGTAGGCGACTCCCTAGAACAATGTCGCCGGAAAGGCGATAAATGTCCCAGGGCGGGAATATCCATCTTCCGTCCGTCCAATTCACATCGGCCAATCAATTCTCCTGAATCATCGAATTCTTTTACCGATTTGTCGTCAAATCGCATACAAAGAACATGATCGTCTTTGTCGGTGGCGAAATCTAGAAAATCCTCGCCGGGTTCGAATCCCGCAGACGGTATTTTTTTTGGAGCTGGATATAACCGGATGTGTCGACCGTCGTCAATTCGATGATTTCTTTTCTCAAAGACTCCATTTTGGGAATGCCAATGTCAATTCCGCTTTTCGTGGGAACAAACGATTGTGGAGCCACCAATCTAAGGTCCGCTCTGGCAAAACCCACAAACGTCATCGTCTTGGGCGTCGTTCCTCGAAAAATGACCCGCTTGATGGCGCCAAATGTTGACCTTCTTCAAAGAGATCATATACAGAATTTATATTACGATTCGATCGGGCGTAAATGGCCTTGGAATTAAGACAAAACGACACCTGAGTAAATAACAATGAAAACATGTCTTATTAAACAAAAGGTTAAAGTCAAAATGCAATAGTGAAGCAAGTTGTTTCCTTTGCATTGGTACGAAATATAAAAGAAAGTCACTTGTTGAACGTCATTAAAATGTTCATGAAGAAAATAGAAATAAAGTAAGTGAAACTAATTTTCTTAATGAATTCCTGCAAATTTAAATTTCGCCTATCCGAAGTAGTAAATAGAATGTCTATATGGTTCATTCAGTAATGAATTCGAACAATCTCGACTACTGGCGTATGTTTATGTTGTATATAACACGTTAAAGCCCGCCTTACTTTACCGACGCCGATGGCTAGAATCACTGGTTTCTTTCTCCTTCGTTTTCCTTTTTTCTTTTTTTTTTTTCTGGTGATTTAAAGAAAAACCAAACCAAAGAAAGACAATGGGAGATAACGATACTTCCACTTTATTTATTCCTTGTAAATTGGCTTTTTGATATTTCGTGAATGGCAACTATTCACAGACTTCTTAAGTTCAGACGAATGTTCATTCATTCACTCTCTCTCTCATATATTTTGCGAGATAAATAAACCATGGATCGGTAATTAAGAATCTGTCATTCAAATATCCCAGGTGATATTCAAAAATAAAATTATGTATTAATATAAATTGCCTCAAATAATTCTTAGATACCTAAATTTAAATTTTAAAAAAATTAGGTCTATTTGAAAGCCAAGGGATTAAAGTTAGTAATTCCAGTAATCAAAATACACTGGTGTATTTTAAACTGAAATTATATCGATTGGTATCAGAAATTTTTCGAAAAATAAAAATTTAAATTTTGCACTATTTGTGATTGATCGGCCCATTCCGTAAACAGTAGTCAACTTTTCTGTTTAAAAATGCCGAAAAATAAAAATATACATCGTAGATACGTTTTTTTAAGTCAATTGTTTAAATTGAAACTTACCTTAATCTGATTTCACACAATAGTACTTCCTTACTGTATGAAATTTAAGACAGAAGCTTATCTAAATACAGTAGTCCTGTCATCAACGTAATACGAGGTACCAATTGATTGAATATTACTGCTGCCATCTGTCAATAACCCAAGTATGGCGTCCGGACAGTACCAAATTTTTATGTATGTAAAAAAACAGTTTTTGTTTTTTAACTGCATAGTTAACCATAATATTTTCATCCATTACATAATATTTCATACAATGTTCGTTTAGCTTTATAAGCTGGATGATTGCATATACTTTCTGAATAAATAAAAATAAAAATTTCTCTTAAAATAATTTTTGTTTAATAAGAAGAATGAAATTAAAATAACCACTCCAAGTTATAGAAAATATTAGGCTAAGTATTAATATTTTTATTATGCATTTTCATGTTAATTAGTAAGATAACAATTAGAAAATATCTAATTTAATTTTTATCTAACTGTAGATGTTTATAAACATGGCAAAATTGTATGTAGCTAAATTACTAAATTGTAATTTCTTTCTTTAGTTTTTCACTGCATAGTAATACTAAATGTAACAGTATTTTCAGCAGTTACTTATTTTATAGAATTTTAGTAGCTTTGTAGCTGGATGAAGTTACATACCATATGAATAAAGAAAAATAAAAATTTCATTTTAAAATAATTTTTACAATTTAATAAGGAAGAATGAAATTAATTAAAATAACCCAGCTAAGTTATGAAATATTAGGCTAGTATTAATATTTTTATTATGCATTTTCATGTTAATTAGTAAGATAACAAGGTAAAAATATCTAATTTTATTTTTATATAACTGTAGATGTTATAATTCTATATTTTTTATACAACTATGTAATGTATCTTGAAGAGAAACGACTTTCAGGAATATTTGTTGAGCGATTCACAAACAAGCATGAAAAGAATAGCAATTTTTATGTAAGGCCGGACAACCCTTGAGTCACGTGAAAACAGGAAATCAACATGCAAAAAATTAACAGGTTTTCATTAATTTACAAAAATGGAGACACCTTTTTAGAGTAACTGTTTAAATTCTTTGTTTAATACATATGTTTGCCACACATTAATTAAAAAAAATCGGAGAGACCGATGAGGAGGAAATTGTAAAAGATTTATGGAAACTTTTTAGAAATTAACTAATAAAATAAAATAAAATAATAAAAATAAAAACAATTTCTGTAAAAATTCATTACTAACGGAATTTTTTTTCTATTCGAACTACGATATAATTTTTCATTTATATTTATAAAAGCAATTAAAAGTTTATCCAAATAAAAAAATGGCATAGTTTTATTGCATTTTTTGTTTTTCTAATTCGGAGCAGATTTTCTAAAAAGTTTTGGAGAAAAAAATACGGTTGATTTGCATTCCTAAATGACTTCTAGGAATTTAATTAAAACTATCTATGTGTTGGGAACCTAGTCGCATTTTCGACATTTCTGAAATTTAAAAAAAATGTTTTTACCATTATTTTCTAAAAATGATTAATTCAAAACCTATTTCAGTTAATTATGAATAAGTCCTGAAAATTTCATCAAAATAATTTTTTTTGCAAGAATTTCCAAATTAAGGTGTCTTTCAAAGTCAAAAATTGCCTTCGCGTAATACATGCTGAAGTAATAAACTCTAGCGTCAATTTATCCCACTAACTGTCGAGAAAAAAAAATCCTACATTAAATGAGCCTTTTAGAACCTGTTAGAAAAATTTTTAAAATTTGTAAAAATAATTTAAAAAATACTTTAATCGATCCTCTTTATGATAGCATAAACATTTTGCCGAGAAAACTTCGTTTTTATTTAGTTTGAAACGTTTTCCTTCAGACTATGTTGCTTTTTCCAGCGAAAAAAAAAGCTCAAATTTTCTTCTTCCGCCTAAAATCGTTCAGCAGCGAATAACTCTCACTAAGTCGGTAATGGCTGACAAAAAGAGCGAGAAGTCAATTTTTCTGATCGTTAACATCAAAAAAGGATTAGGTTCTATAAAAAAACATCCAAATTTTGTTGCACGAAAATCGGAAATTTTTTCTTTCATTTTCATCTTTTTGAGAATTTCTCCATTTTTGGTTAAAAGAAAAATTTCCGACATTCCTCCCGTCGATCCCTACAAATTCCCAGTCGTGGGATCGGCACGAAGAGGGGCGATAACCCTCACCCCTCTCGACGACCACCCAAGGCGGATTTTTTTTTTCATTTTTCTCCTCTTTCCGAAAAACAAACAATTTCTTTAAATTCCTCGTTACAGGAGAAAATTTGTCGGTTAAATTGACACAAAGAATAAATTGCTTTTGGTGTCAATTATTTTTTCTATTTCTAAAAATGGGGTGTTTTCTCCCAAAATGAACAGTCTTTCCCCCAAGAGCGGTCCCCCAGGACAACAAACGACGAAAATTTCATCGGAAAGACGACAAATGTCCGTGGGTCAGATTCCTCTTCTCCGTCCGTCAATTCACATCGGCCAACCAATTCCCCAGAATGATCGAATTCTTTCACCGAATCGTCGAGAAAATCGCAGACAAAGACATGATTGTCTTCGTCGGTGGCGAGAATCGAGAAAATACTTCC
>JBBBDQ010013682.1:0-10869 GCA_037127315.1 Ascarosepion bandense
TTAATGGGTGGGAAAGAAGAATTAATTATAAGTGAGGAAACAGTGAAAGAAAGAATCAATGGGTGGAAGAAGAAGATTAATTATAAAAGGAGAAGTGGTGAGAAAGAAAGAATCAATGGGTGGAGGAAGAAGGAGTGGGTATAAAGAGAGAAGTGAGTGAGAAAGAAGGAAAAAGAATCAATGGGTGGAGGAAAGAAAGATTAATTGAGTGAGAGACAGAGAGTGAGAAAGAAAGAAAAGAATCAATGGGGTGGAAGAAAGAAGAACAATTATAAAGTGAGAGAGTGAGTGAGAAAGAAAGAAAGGAATCAGTAGATAGAGGAAAGAGAGAATTAATTATAAAGGCAGGAAATGATAGAGAGAAAAAGGAATCAATGGGTGGAGAAGAAGAATTAATTATAAAGTGAGGAAGTGGTGAGAAGAAAGAAAAGATCAGTGGGTGGAAGAAAAGAGAAGTTAATTATAAAGGGAAATGGAGAGTGAGAAGAAGAAAAGAATCAGCAGATGGAGAAAGAAGAACAAGGTACTAAGAGTGAGGAAGTGAGTGAAAAAGAAGAAAAGAATCAGTGGGTGGAGGAAGAAGAATTAATTATAAAGAGAGGGAGAGAGTGAGTGAAAGGAAAGAAAAAAGAATCAATGGGTGGAGAGAAAGAAGAATTAATTATAAAGAGAGGAAGTGAGTGAGAAAGAGAAAAGTCAATGGTGGAAAAGAATTAATTACTAAGGGCGGGGGAGAGTGAGAAAGAAGAAAAGATATTGGTGGAAGAAAGAAAGATTAATTATAAGAGAGAGAGAGAGAGAGAGAGAGAGAGTGAGTGAGAAAGAAAGAATCAATAGGTGGAGGAAGGTAATTATAAAGGGAAGTGAGTGAGAAAGAGAAAGAATCAATGGGTGGAGAAAAAGAAGAATTGATATAGAGTGAGGAAGTGAGTGAGAAAGAAGAAAAGTCCAGGTGGGTGGAGGAAGAAAGATTAATTATAAAGTGAGAATGGTGACAGAGAAAGAGAAAGAGAGATCAATGGGTGGAGAAGAAGAAATTAATTATAAAGTGAGAGAAGTGAGTGAGAAAGAAGAAAAGGAATCAATGGGTGGAGGAAGAGATGATGCAAAAAGTGAGGAAGTGAGTGAGAAAGAAAGAAAGAATCAGTGGGGTGGAGAAGAAGAATTAATTATAAGTGGAAGTGAGTGAGAAAGAAGAAAAAGATCAATGGTGGAAAGATGGAGCAAGTGAGGAAGTGGTAGAAGAAGAATCCATTGGGTGGAGGAAGAAGAATTAATTCTGCAAAGTGAGGAAGTGAGTGAGAAAGAAAAGAATCAATGGAGGTGGAGGAAAGAAGATTAATTATAAGTGAGGAGAGTGAGTGAGAAGAAGAAAAGAATCAATGGGTGGAAGAAGAATGATAAGGAAGTGGTGAGAAGAAAGAATCAATGGTGGAGAAGAAGAAGTCAAATATAAAAGTGAAAGTAGGTAGAGAAGAAAGAAAAAGTCATGGGTGGAAAAGGAGTAATGTAAAGTGAGAAGTGAGTGAGAAAGAAGAAAAGAATCATGGTGGAGGGAAAGAAGAATTAATTATAAAGTGAGGAAGTGTGTGAGAAAGAAGAAAAGAATCAATGGGTGGAGGAAAGAGGAAGAATTAATTATAAAGTGAGGAAGTGAGTGAGAAAGAAAGAAAGTGTTATGGGTGGAGGAAAGAAGAATTAATTATAAAGTGAGGAAGTGAGTGAGGAAAGAAGAAAAGAATCAGTGGGTGGAGGAAAGAAGAATTAATTATAAAGTGAGGAAGTGAGTGAGAAAGAAAGAATCAATGGGTGGAAGAAAGAAGAATTAATTATAAAGTGAGGAAGTGAGTGAGAAAGAGAAAAGAAAAGAATCAGTGGGTGGAGGAAAGAAGAATTAATTATAAAGTGAGGAAGTGAGTGAGAAAGAAGAAAAGAATCAATGGGTGGAGGAAAGAAAGATTAATTATAAAGTGAGGAAGTGTGTGAGAAAGAGAAAGAAAGAATCAATGGGTGGAGGAAAGAAGAATTAATTATAAAGTGAGGAAGTGAGTGAAGAAGAAGAAAAGAATCAATGGGTGGAGGAAAAGAAGAATTAATTTTATAAAGTACGAGGAAGTGAGTGAGAAAGAGAAAAGAATCAATGGGTGGAGGAAAGAAGAATTAATTATAAAGTGAGGAGGTAATTGAGAAAGAAGAAAAGAATCAATGGGTGGAGGAAGAAAATTAATTATAAAGTGAGGAAGTGAGTGAGAAAAAGAAGAAAAGAATCAATGGGTGGAGGAAAGAAGAATTAATTATAAAGTGAGGAAGTGTGTGAGAAAAGAAGAAAAGAATCAATGGGTGGAGGAAAGAAGAATTAATTATAAAGTGAGAAATTAGAGTGAGAAAGAAGAAAAAGATAATGGGTGGAGAGAAGAAGAATTAATTATAGTGAAGGAAGTAAGTGAGAAAGAAGAAAAGAATCAGTGGGTGGAGGAAAGAGAAGAATTAATTATAAAGTGAGGAAGTGGGTAGAAAAGAATCAATGGTGGAAGAAAGAGAAGAATTAAATTATAAAGTGAGGAAGTGGTGAGAAAGAATCAGTGGAGTCTTGGAGGAAAGAAGAATTAATTATAAAGTGAGGAAGTGAGTGAGAAGAAGAAAAGATCAATGGGTGGAGGAAAGAAGAATTAATTATAAAGTGAGGAAGTGAGTGAGAAAAAAGAAAAGAATCAATGGGTGGAGGAAGAAGAATTAATTATAAAGTGGGAAGTGAGTGAGAAAGAAGAAAAGAATCAGTGGGTGGAGGAAAGAAGAATTAATTATAAAGTGAGGAAGTGAGTGAGAAAGAAGAAAAGAATCAATGGGTGGAGGAAGAGAAGGGTAATTATAAAGTGAGGAAGTGAGTGAGAAAGAGAAGAAAGAATCAATGGGTGGAGGAAAGAAGAATTAATTATAAAGTGAGGAAATTAATTAGCAGAAAAGAATCAATGGGTGGAGGAAAAGAAGAATTAATTATAAAGTGAGAAGTAGTGAGAAGAAAGAAAGAATCAATGGGTGGAGGAAGAAGAATTAATTATAAAGTGAGGAAAGCTAGTGAGAAAGAAAAGAATCAATGGGTGGAGAAAAGAAGAATTAATTATAAAGTGAGGAAGTGAGTGAGAAAGAAGAAAAGAAGTCAATGGGTGGAGAAAGAAGAATTAATTATAAAGTGAGGAAGTGAGTGAGAAAGAAGAAAAGAATCAATGGGTGGAGGAAAGAAGAATTAATTATAAAGTGAGGAAGTGAGTGAAAGAAAAGAATCAATGGGTGGAGGGAAAGAAGAATTAATTATAAAGTGAGGAAGTGAGTGAGAAAGAAGAAAAGAATCAATGGGTGGAAGAAGAATTAATTATAAAGTGAGAAGTGAGTGAGAAAGAGAAAAGATAGTGGGTGGAGGAAAGAAAATTAATTATAAAGTGAGGAAGTGATAAAGAAAAGAATCAATGGGTGGAGAAAGAAGAATTAATTATAAAGTGAGGAAGTGAGTGAGAAAGAAGAAAAGAATCAATGGGTGGAGGAAGAAATTAATTATAAAGAGTGAAAGTGATAAGGAAAGAAAGAAAGAATCAAGTGGTGGAAAAGAAAGGTAATTATAAAGTGAGGAAGTGAGTGAGAAAGAAGAAAAGAATCAATGGGTGGAGGAAAGAGAAGAATTAATTATAAAGTGAGGAAGTGAGTGAGAAAAGAAAGAAAAGAATCAATGGGTGGAGAAGAAGAATTAATTATAAAGTGAGGAAGTGGTGAGAAAGAAAGAATCAATGGGTGGAGGAAAGAAGAATTAATTATAAAGTGAGGAAGTGAGTGAAGAAGAAAAGAATCAATGGGTGGAAGAAGGAATTAATTATAAAGTGAGGAAGTGAGTGAAAAGAAAGAAAAGAATCCCAGTGGGTGGAGGAAAGAGAAAGAATTAATTACAAAGTGAGGAAGTGAGTGAAAGAAGAAAAGAATCAATGGGTGGAGGAAAGAAAGAATTAATTATAAGAGAGGAAATGGTGAGGAAAGAAAGAATCAATGGGTGAAAGAAGAATTGACTATAAAAGTGAGAGTGAAGTGAGAAAGAAGAAAAAGATGTGTGGGTGGAGGAAGAAGAATTAATTATAAAGTGAGGAAGTGAGTGAAAAGAAAAGAATCAATGGGTGGAGAAGAAGAATTAATTATAAAGTGAGGAAATGAGTGAAAGAAAAAATCAGTAGGTGGAGAAGAAAGAATTAATTATAAAGTGAAGTGAGTGAGAAAGAAGAAAAGAATCAATGGGTGGAGAAAGAAGAATTAATTAAAGTGAGAAGTAGTGAGAAAGAAGAAGAAGAATAAATGAGGAGTTTGGAGGAAGAAGAAATTAATTATAGTGAGGAAATTGAGAAGAAGAAAGAATCAATGGGTGGAGGAAGAAGAATTAAGTTATAGTGAGGGGAAGTGGTGAGAAAGAAGAAAGAATCAATGGGTGGAGGAAAGAAGAATTAATTATAAAGTGAGGAAGTGAGTGAGAAGAAGAAAAGAAGAATCATGGGGTGGAGGAAAGAAGAATTAGGTATAAAGTGAGGAAGTGAGTGAGAAAGAAGAAAAGAATCAATGGGTGGAGGAAAGAAGAATTAATTATAAAGTGAAATTGGTGAGAAAGAAGAAGAATCAATGGGTGGAAGAAGAAGAATTAATTATAAAGAGGAAGTGGTGAGAAAGAAGAAAAGAATCAATGGGTGGAGGAAGAAAAATTAATTACTCAAGTGAGGAAGTGAGTGAGAAAGAAGAAAAGAATCCAATGGGTGGAGAAGAAGAATTAATTATAAAGTGAGGAAGTAGTGAGAAAGAAAAAGAATCAATGGAGTGGAGGAAAGAAGAATTAATTATAAAGTGAGGAAGTGAGTGAGAAAGAAGAAAAGAATCAATGGGTGGAGGAAAAAGGAAAGATGATTATAAAGTGAGAAGTGAGTGAAGAAGAAAAGAATCAATGGGTGGAGGAAGAAAGAATTAATTATAAAGTGAAAGTGAGTGAGAAAGAAGAAAAGAATCAATGGGTGGAGGAAAGAAGGGTAATTATAAAGTGAGGAGAGATGAGTGAAAGAAGAAAAGAATCAGTAGGTGGAGGAAAAGAATTAATTATAAAGTGAGGAAGTGAGTGAGAAGAAGAAAAGAATCAATGGGTGGAGGAAAGAAGGAAATTAATTATAAAGTGAGAAGTGAGTGAGAAAGAAGAAAAATCAATGATGGAGAAGAAGAATTAATTATAAAGTGAGGAAGTGAGTGAGAAAGAAGAAAAGAATCAATGGGTGGAGGAAAGAAGAATTAATTATAAAGTGAGAAGTGAGTGAGAAAGAAGAAAAGAATCAATGGTGGAGGAAAGAAGAATTAATTATAAAGTGAGGAAGTGAGTGAGAAAGAAGAAAAGAATCAATAGGTGGAAAAGAAGAGTGGGTATAAAGTGAAGAAGGCAGAAATTGAGAAAGAAGAAAAGAATCAATGGGGTGGAGGAAAGAAGAATTAATTATAAAGTGAGGTAACAGGTAGAAGAAGAAAAGAATCAATGGGTGGAAGAAAGAGAGAAGAATTAATTATAAAGTGAGGAAGTGAGTGAGAAAGAAGAAAAAGAATCAATGGGTAGAGGAAAGAAGAATTAATTATAAAGTGAGGAAGTGAGTAGAAAGAAGAAAAGAATCAATGGGTGGAAAGAAAGAATTAATTATAAAGAGAGGAAGTGGTGAGAAAGAAGAAAAGAATCAATGGGTGGAGGAAAGAAGAATTAATTATAAAGTGAGGAAGTGAGTGAGAAAGAAGAAAAGAATCAATGGGTGGAGGAAGAAGAATTAATTATAAGTGAGGAAGTGAGTGAGAAAGAAGAAAAGAATCAATGGGTGGAAGAAGAAGGTAATTATAAAGAGGAAGTGAGTGAGAAAGAAGAAAAAGAATCAATGGGTGGAGGAAAGAAGAATTAATTATAAAGTGAGGAAGTGAGTGAGAAAGAAGAAAAGAATCAATGGGTGGAGGAAAGAAGAATTAATTATAAAATGGGAAAGCCATTGAAAAAGAATCAATGGTGGAAGAAAGAAAATTAATTATAAAGAGAGGAGAGTGAGTGAGAAAGAAGAAAGAATCAATGGGTGGAGAAGAAGAATTAATTATAAAGTGAGGAAATTAGTGAAAGAAAGAATCAATGGGTGGAGAAAGAAGAATTAATTATAAAGTGAGGAAGTGAGTGAGGAAAGAAGAAAAGAATCAATGGGTGGAAGAAGAAGAATTAATTATAAAGGAAAGTGAGTGAGAAAAGAGAAAGAAAAGAATCAATGGGAGTGGGAGAAAGAAAGAATTAGGTATAAAAGTGAAGTGAGTGAGAAAAGAAGAAAAGAATCAATGGGTGGAAGGAAAGAAGGGTAATTATAAAGTGAGGAAGTAGTGAGAAAGAAGAAAAGAATCAATGGGTGGAGGAAAGAAAAATTAATTATAAAGTGAGGAAGTGAGTGAAAGAAGAAAAGAATCAATGGGTGGAGGAAGAAGAATTAATTATAAAGTGAGAAGTGGTGAGAAAAGAAGAAAAGAATCAGTGGGTGGAGGAAAGAAGAATTAATTATAAAGTGAGGAGGTAACAGAGTGAGAAAGAGAAAAGAATCAGTGGGTGGAGGAAAGAAGAATTAATTATAAAGTGAGAAGTGAGTGAGAAAGAAGAAAAGAATCAATGGGTGGAGGAAAGAAGAATTAATTATAAAGTGAGGAGAGTGAGTGAGAAAGAAAGAGAAAGAATCAATGGGTGGAGGAAGAAGTGGAGTATAAAGTGGCAGTGAGTAGAGAAAGAATCAGTGGGTGGAGGAAGAAGAATTCAATTATAAAGTGAGGGGAAGTGAGTGAGAAAGAAGAAAAGAAGAATCAATGGGTGGAGGGAAAGAAGAATTAATTATAAAGTGAGGAAGTGAGTGAGAAGAAAAGAATCAGTGGGTGGAGGAAGAAGAATTAATTCTAGAGTGAGGGAAGTGGTGAGAAAGAAAAGAAAAGATCAATGGGTGGAAGAAAGAAGAATTAATTATAAAGTGAGGAAGTGGTGAAAGAGAAAAGAATCAGTGGGTGGAGGAAAGAAGAATTAATTATAAAGTGAGGAAGTGAGTGAGAAAGAAGAAAGAATCAATGGGTGGAGGAAAGAAGAATTAATTATAAGTGAAAGTGAGTGAAGAGGAAAGAAGAATCAATGGGTGGAGAAGAAGAATTAATTATAAAGTGAGGAAGTGAGTGAGAAAGAAGAAAAGAATCAGTGGGTGGAGGAAAGAAGAATTAATTATAAAGTGAGGAAGTGAGTGAGAAAGAAGAAAAGAATCAATGGGTGGAGGAAAATTATTATAAAGTGAGGAAGTAGGTAGAGAAAGAAAGAAAAGAATCAATGAACAGAGAAAAAGAAGAATTAATTATAAAGTGAAGTGGTGAGAAGAAGAAAGAATCAATGGGTGGAGGAAGAAGAATTAATTATAAAGTGAGGGGAAGTGAGTGAGAAAGAAGAAAAGAATCAATGGGTGGAGAAGAAGAATTAATTATAAAGTTGAGGGAAGTGAGTGAGAAAGAGAAAGAATCAATGGGTGGAGGAAAGAAGAATTAATTATAAAGTGATGAGGAAGTAGGTAGGAAAAGAAAGAATCAATGGGTGGAGGAAAGAAGAATTAATTATAAAGTGAGAAGTGAGTGAGAAAGAAAGAAAAATCATGGGTGGAGAAAGAAGAATTAGTATAAAGTGAGGAAGTGAGTGAGAAAGAAAAGAATCAATGAGTGGAGAAAGAAGAATTAATTATAAAGTGAGGAAGTGAGTGAAAAGAAGAAAAGAATCCAATGGAGTGGAGGAAAGAAGAATTAATTATAAAGTGAGGAAGTGAGTGAGAAAGAAGAAAAGAATCAATGGAGGTGGGAGGAAAGAAGAATTAATTATAAAGTGAGGAAGTGGCAGGTGAGAAAGAAAGAATCAATGGGTGGAGAAAGAAGAATTAATTATAAAGTGAGGAAGTGAGTGAGAAGAAGAAAAGAATCCATGGTGGAGGAAAAGAAGAATTAATTATAAAGTGAGGAAGGCAGGTAGGAAAGAAAGAAAAGAATCAATGGGTAGAGAAAGAAGAATTAATTATAAAGTGAGGAAGTGAGTGAGAAAGAAAGAAAGGAGGAAATCAATGGGTGGAGAAAGAAGAATTAATTATAAAGTGAGGAAGTAGTGAAAAAGAAGAAAAAAATCAATGGGTGGAGAAAAGAAGAATTAATTATAAAGTGAGAAGTGAGTGAGAAAGAAGAAAGAATCAATGGGTGGAGGGAAAGAAGAATTAATTATAAAAAGAGTGAGAAGTGAGTGAGAAAGAAAGAAAAGAAGAGATCAATGGAATGGAAGAAAAAGAAAATTAATTATAAAGTGAGGGGAGGCTGAGTGAGGAAGAAGAATCGTGGGTGGAGGAAAGAAGAATTAATTATAAAGTGAGGAAGTGAGTGAGAAAAGAAGAAAAGAATCAATGGGTGGAGAAAAGAAGAATTAATTATAAAGTGAGGAAGTGAGTAGAAAGGAAAAGAATCAATGGGTGGAGGAAAGAAGAATTAATTATAAAGTGAGAAGTGAGTGAGAAAGAAGAAAAGAATCAATGGGTGGAGAAAAGAAGAATTAATTATAAAGTGAGGAAGTGAGTGAGAAAAAGAGAAAAGAATCAATGGGTGGAGGAAAGAAGAATTAATTATAAAGTGAGGAAGTGAGTGAGAAAGAAAATCAATGGGTGGAGAAAAGAAGAATTAATTATAAAGTGAGAAGTGAGTGAGAAAGAAGAAAAGAATCAATGGGTGGAGGAAAGAAGAATTAATTATAAAGTGAGGAAGTGAGTGAGAAAGAGAAAAGAATCAATGGGTGGAGGAAAGAAGAATTAATTATAAAGTGAGGAAGCTGAGTGAGAAGAAGAAAGAATCAATGGGGTGGAGAAAAGAAGAATTAATTATAAAGTGAGAAGTGAGTGAGAAAGAAGAAAGAATCAATGGGTGGAGAAAAGAGAAAGTCAAGTATAAAGTGAGGAAGTGGTGAAGAAGAAAAGAATCATGGTGGAGGAAAGAAGACAATTATAAAGTGAAGGGAAGTGAGTGAAGAAGAAAAGAATCAATGGGTGGAGGAAAGAAAGAGGTAATTATCAGTGAGGAAGTGAGTGAGAAAGAAGAAAAGAATCAATGGAGTGGAGGAAAGAAGAATTAATTCTAAAAAATTTATGAGAAGTGAGTGAAGAAGAAAAAGAATCAGTGGGTGGAGGAAGAAGAATTAATTATAAAATGGGGAAGTGAGTGAGAAAGAAGAAAAGAATCAATGGGTGGAGGAAAAGAAAGAATTAATTATAAAATGAGAAGTGATGAGAAGAAGGAATCAATGGGTGGAGGAAGAAGAACAATTATAAAGTGAGAGTAGTGAGAAAGAAGAAAAGAATCAATGGGTGGAGGAAAGAAGAATTAATTATAAAGTAGAAGGCAGTGAGAAAGAAGAAAAAGATCAAACGGTGGAGGAAGAGAGAAGAATTAATTATAAAGTGAGGAAGTGAGTGAGAAAGAAGAAAGAATCAGTGGGTGGAGGAAGAAAATTAATTATAAAGTGAGGAAGTGGTGAAGAAGAAAAGAATCAATGGGTGGAGGAAAGAATTAATTATAAAGAGAGGAAGTGAGTGAGAAAGAAAGAAATCAATGGGTGGAGAAAGAAGAATTAATTATAAAGTGAGGAAGTAGTGAGAAAGAAGAAAAGAATCAATGGGTGGAGGAAAGAAGAATTAATTATAAAGTGAGGAAGTGAGTGAGAAGAAAAGAGATCAATGGGTGGAGGAAAGAAGAATTAATTATAAAGTGAGGAGGAGAGTAGTGAGAAAGAAGAAAAGAATCAGTGGAGTGAGAGGAAAGAAGAATTAATTATAAAGTGAGGAATAAGTGAGAAAGAGAAAAGAATCAATGGGTGGAGGAAAGAAGAATTAATTATAAAATTATGAAGTGAGTGAGAAAGAAGAAAAGAATCAATGGGTGGAGAAGAAGGTAATTATAAAGTGAGGAAGTGTGTGAGAAAGAAGAAAAGAATCAATGGAGTGGAGGAAAGAAGAATTAATTATAAAGTGAGGAAGTGAGTGAAAAAGAAGAAAAAGAATCAATGGAGTGGAGGAAAGAAGAATGAGAATTCTGAGTGAGAAATTGGTAGAGAGAAAGAAAGAAGAATCAGTGGGTGGAGGAAGAAGGAGAATTAATTATAAAGTGAGGAAGTGGGTAGAAAGAAGAAAAGAATCAATGGGTGGAGGAAGAAGATGGAGTACAAAGTGAGGAAGTGAGTGAGAAGAAGAAAAGAATCAATGGGTGGAAGAAAGAAGAAATTAATTATAAAGAAGAGGAAGTGAGTGAGAAAGAAGAAAAGAATCAATGGGTGGAAGGAAAGAATTAATTATAAAGTGAGGAAGTATGGTGAGAAAGAAGAAAAGAATCAATGGGTGGAGGAAAGAAAGATGAGGTATAAATTGAGGAAGTGAGTGAGAAAGAAAAGAATCAATGGGTGGAGGAAAGAAGAATTAATTATAAAGTGAGGAAGTGGTAAAGAGAAAGAAAAGAATCAATGGGTGGGGGAAAGGGTAATTATAAAGTGAGAAGTGAGTGAGAAGAAGAAAAGAATCAATGGGTGGAGAAGAAGGTAATTATAGTGAGAAGTGAGTGAGAAAGAAGAAAAGAATCAATGGGTGGAGAAGAAAATTAATTATAAAGTGAGGAAGTGAGTGAGAAAGAAGAAAAGAATCAATGGGTGGAGGAAAGAAGGTAATTATAAAGTGAGGAAGTGAGTGAGAAAGAAGAAAGAATCAATGGAGTGGAAGAAGAAGAATTAGGTGAAAATTTGGGAAGTAGTGAAAG
>JBBBDQ010013683.1:0-16744 GCA_037127315.1 Ascarosepion bandense
TTAATGGGTAAAGAGAGGAAGTGAGTGAGAAAGAAGAAAGAATCAATGGGTGGAGGAAAGAAGAATTAATTATAAAGAGAGGAAGTGATGAGAAAGAAGAAAAGAATCAATGGGTGGAAGAAAGAAAATTACTCATAAAGAGAGGAAGTGAGTGAGAAAGAAGAAAGAATCAATGGGTGGAGGAAAGAAGAATTAATTATAAAGAGAGGGAAGGAGTGAGAAAGAAGAAAAGAATCAATGGGTGGAGGAAAGAAGAATTAATTATAAAGAGAGAAATGGAGTGAGAGAAGAAAAGAATCAATGGGTGGAGGAAAGAAGAATTAATTATAAAGAGAGGAAGGAGTAGAAAGAAGAAAAGAATCAATTTAAGGGAAGAAAGAAAATTAATTATAAAGAGAGGAAGTGAGTGAGAAAGAAGAAAAGAATCAATGGGTGGAGAAAAGAAAAATTAATTATAAAGAGAGGAAGAGGAGAAAGAAGAAAAAGAATCAATGGGTGGAGGAAAGAAGAATTAATTATAAAGAGAGGAAGTGTGAGAGAAAGAAAAGAATCAATGGGTGGAGGAAAGAAGAATTAATTATAAAGAGAGGAAGTGAGTGAGAAAGAAGAAAAGAATCAATGGGTGGAGGAAAGAAGAATTAATTATAAAGAGAGGAAGTGAGTGAGAAAGAAGAAAAGAATCAATGGGTGGAAGAAAGAAAAATTAATTATAAAGAGAGGAAGTGAGTGAGAAAGAAGAAAAGAATCAATGGGTGGAGGAAAGAAGAATTAATTATAAAGAGAGGAATGAGTGAGGAAAGAAGAAAAGAATCAATGGGTGGAGGAAAGAAGAATTACTATAAAGAGAGTAAGTGAGTGAGAAAGAAGAAAGAATCAATGTGGAGGAAAGAAAATTAATTATAAAGAGAGGAAGTGAGTGAGAAAGAAGAAAAGAATCAATGGGTGGAGGAAAGAAGAATTAATTATAAAGAGGGAAGTGTGAGAAAGAAGAAAGAATCAATGGGTGGAGGAAAGAAGAATGATTATAAAGAGAGGAAGTGAGTGAGAAAAGGAAAAGAATCAAAGGGTGGAGAAAAAGAAGAATTAATTATAAAGAGAGAGTAAGTGAGTGAGGAAGAAGAAAAGAATCAATGGGTGGAGGAAAGAAGAATTAATTATAAAGTAGAGGAAATGAGTAGGAAAGAAGAAAGAATCAATAAGAGAAAGAAAATATCATAAAGAGGAGGAAGGAGTGAGAAAAAGAAGAAAAGAATCAATGGGTGGAGAAAAGAAAATTAATTATAAAGAGAGGAAGAGTGAGAAAGAAGAAAGAATCAATGGGTGGAGAAAGAAAATTAATTATAAAGAGAGGAAGTGAGTGAGAAAGAAGAAAAGAATCAATGGGTGGAGGAAAGAAGAATTAATTATAAAGAGAGTAAGTGAGTGAGAAAGAAGAAAATCAATGGGTGGAGGAAAGAAGAATTAATTATAAAGAGAGGAAGTGAGTGAGAAAGAAGAAAAGAATCAATGGGTGGAGAAAAGAAGAATTAATTATAAAGTGAGGAAGTGAGTGAGAAAGAAGAAAAGAATCAATGGGTGGAGGAAAGAAGAATTAATTATAAAGTGAGGAAGTGGAGAGAAAGAAGAAAAGAATCAATGGGTGGAGGAAAGAAGAATTAATTATGAAGAGGAAGTGAGTGAGAAAGAAGAAAGAATCAATGGGTGGATGGGGAAAGAATTAATTATAAAGTGAGGAAGTGAGTGAGAAAGAAGAAAAGAATCAGTGGGTGAGGAAAGAAGAATTAATTATAAAGTGAGGAAGTGAGTGAGAAAGAAGAAAAGAATCAATGGGTGGAGGAAAGAAGAATTAATTATAAAGTGAGGAAGTAGTGAGAAAAGAAGAAAAGAATCAATGGGTGGAGGAAAGAAGAATTAATTATAAAGTGAGGAAGAGAGAAAGAAGAGAATCAATGGGTGGAGGAAGAAGAATTAATTATAAAGGAGGGAAGTGAGTGAGAAAGAAGAAAAGAATCAATGGGTGGAGGAAAGAAGAATTAATTATAAAGTGAGGAAGTGAGTGAGAAAGAAGAAAAGAATCAGCTGGGTGGAGGAAAGAAGAATTAATTATAAAGGAGGAAGGCAGAGGAGAAAGAAGAAAAGAATCAGTGGGTGGAGGAAAGAAGAATTATCATAAAGTGAGGAAGTGAGTGTGAAAGAAGAAAAAGAATCAATGGGTGGAGGAAAGAAGAATTAATTATAAAGTGAGGAAGTGAGTAGAAAGAAGAAAGAATCAGTGGGTGGAGGAAAGAAGAATTAATTTATAAAGTGAGGAAGTGAGTGAGAAAGAAGAAAAGAATCAATGGGTGGAGGAGAAGAATTAATTATAAAGTGAGGAAGTGAGTGAGAAAGAAGAAAAGAATCAATGGGTGGAGGAAAGAAGAATTAATTATAAAGTGAGGAAGTGAGTGAGAAAGAAGAAAAGAATCAGTGGGTGGAGGAAAGAAGACACTATAAAGAGGAAGGAGAGAGAAAGAATCAATGGGTGGAGGAAAGAAGAATTAATTAGAAGTGAGGAAGGAGTGAGAAAGAAGAAAAGAATCAATGGGTGGAGGAAAGAAGAATTAATTATAAAGTGAGGAAGTGAGTGAGAAAGAAGAAAAAGAATCAATGGGTGGAGGAAAGAAGAATTAATTATAAAGTGAGGAAGTGAGGTGAGAAAGAAGAAAAGAATCAATGGGTGGAGGAAAGAAGAATTAATTAAGTAAAGTGAGGAAGTGAGTGAGAAAGAAGAAAAGAATCAGTGGGTGGAGGAAAGAAGAATTAATTATAAAGTGAGGAAGGAGTGAGAAAGAAGAAAAGAATCAATGGGTGGAGGAAAGAAGAATTAATTATAAAGTGAGGAAGTGAGGAGAAAGAAGAAAAGAACAGGGTGGAGGAAAGAAGAATTAATTATAAAGAGAGAAGTGAGTGAGAAAGAAGAAAGAATCAATGGGTGGAGGAAAGAAGAATTAATTATAAAGTGAGGAAGTGAGTGAGAAAGAAGAAAAGAATCAATGGGTGAGAAAGAAGAATGACTATAAAGTGAGGAAGTGAGTGAGAAAGTAGTGAAAAGAATCACTAAGGAGTGGAAAGAAGAATTAATTATAAAGTGAGGAAGTGAGTGAGAAAGAAGAAAAGAATCAATGGGTGGAGGAAAGAAGAATTAATTATAAAGTGAGGAAGTGAGTGAGAAAGAAGAAAAGAATCAATGGGTGGAGGAAAGAAGAATTAATTATAAAGTGAGGAAGTGAGTGAGAAAGAAGAAAAGAATCAGGGAAAGGGAGGAAAGAAGAATTAATTATAAAGGAGGAAGTGAGGAGAAAGAAGAAAAGAATCAATGGGTGGAGGAAAGAAGAATTAATTATAAAGGAGAAGCAGTGAGAAAGAAAAAGAATCAATGGGTGGAGGAAAGAAGAATTAATTATAAAGTGAGGAAGTGAGTGAGAAAGAAGAAAAGAATCAATGGGTGGAGGAAAGAAGAATTAATTAAGGAAGTAGGAAGGAGAGGAAAGAAGAAAGAATCAATGGGTGGAGGAAAGAAGAATGACTATAAAGTGAGGAAGTGAGTGAGAAAGAAGAAAAGAATCAGTGGGTGGAGGAAAGAAGAATTAATTATAAAGGAGAAGGAGTGAGAAAGAAGAAAAGAATCAATGGGTGGAGGAAAGAAGAATTAATTATAAAGAGAGGAAGTGAGTGAGAATAAAGAAAAGAATCACGTGGGTGGAGGAAAGTAGCAATTAATTATAAAGTGAGGAAGTGAGTGAGAAAGAAGAAAAGAATCAATGGGTGGAGGAAAGAAGAATTAATTATAAAGGAGGGAAGAGTGAGAAAGAAGAAAGAATCAATGGGTGGAGGAAAGGAAGAATTAATTATAAAGTGAGGAAGTGAGTGAGAAAGAAGAAAGAATCACCTGTAAGTGGAGGAAAGAAGAATTAATTATAAAGTGAGGAAGTGAGTGAGAAAGAAGAAAAGAATCAATGGGTGGAGGAAAGAAGAATTAATTATAAAGTGAGGAAGTGAGAAAGAAGAAAGAATCAAATGGGTGGAGGAAAGAAGAATTAATGGCAAAGTGAGGAAGTGTGTGAGAAAGAAGAAAGAATCACTGGGTGGAGGAAAGAAGAATTAATTATAAAGTGAGGAAGTGAGTGAGAAAGAAGAAAGAATCAATGGGTGGAGGAAAGAAGAATTAATTATAAAGTGAGGAAGTGAGTGAGAAAGAAGAAAAGAATCAGTGGGTGGAGGAAAGAAGAATGAATTATAAAGTGAGGAAGTGAGTGAGAAAGAAGAAAAGAATCAATGGGTGGAGGAAAGAAGAATTAATTATAAAGTGAGGAAGTGAGTGAGAAAGAAGAAAAGAATCAATGGGTAAAGAAAGAAGAAATTAATTGATGGGCAAGAGAGGAAGGAGTGAGAAAGGAAGAAAAGAATCACTGTGGAGTGGAAAAGAAGAATTAATTATAAAGTGAGGAAGTGAGTGAGAAAGAAGAAAAAGAATCAATGGGTGGAGGAAAGAAGAATTAATTATAAAGTGAGGAAGTGAGTGAGAAAGAAGAAAAGAATCAATGGGTGGAGGAAAGAAGAATTAATTATAAAGTGAGGAAGTGAGTGAGAAAGAAGAAAAGAATCACGGTGGAGGAAAGAAGAATTAATTATAAAGTGAGGAAGGAAGAGAAAGAAGAAAAGAATCAATGGGTGGAGGAAAGAAGAATTAATTATAAAGTGAGGAAGTGAGTGAGAAAGAAGAAAGAATCAATGGGTGAGGAAAGAAGAATTAATTATAAAGTGAGGAAGGGAGTGAGAAAGAAAAGAATCAATGGGTGGAGGAAAGAAGAATTAATTATAAAGTGAGGAAGTGAGTGAGAAAGAAGAAAAGAGAATCAATGTGGAGGAAAGAAGAATACTATAAAGTGGAGAAGTGAGTGAGAAAGAAGAAAAGGAATCAATGGGTGGAGGAAAGAAGAATTAATTATAAAGTGAGGAAGTGAGTGAGAAAGAAGAAAAGAATCAATGGGTGGAGGAAAGAAGAATTAATTATAAAGTGAGGAAGTGAGTGAGAAAGAAGAAAGAATCAATGGGTGAGGAAAGAAGAATTAATTATAAAGGAGGAAGTGAGTGAGAAAGAAGAAAAGAATCAATGGGTGGGAGGAAAGAAGAATTAATTATAAAGCGAGGAAGTGAGTGAGAAAGAAGAAAAGAATCAATGGGTGGAGGAAAGAAGAATTAATTATAAAGTGAGGAAGTGAGTGGAGAAAGAAGAAAAGAATCAATGGGTGGAAGAAAGAAGAATTAATTATAAAGTGAGGAAGTGAGTGAGAAAGAAAGAAAAGAATCAATGGGTGGAGGAAAGGTAAGAATTAATTATAAAGTGAGGAAGTGAGTGAGAAAGAAGAAAGAATCAATGGGTGGAAGAAAGAAGAATTAATTATAAAGAGAGGGAAGGAGTGAGTGAAGAAAAGAATCAATGGGTGGAGGAAAGAAGAATTAATTATAAAGTGAGGAAGTGAGTGAGAAAGAAGAAAGAATCGAATGGGTGGAGGAAAGAAGAATTAATTATAAAGTGAGGAAGTGAGGAGAAAGAAGAAAGAATCAATGGGTGGAAGAAAGAAGAATTAATTATAAAGAGAGGAAGTGAGGAGAAAGAAGAAAGAATCAATGGGTGGAGGAAAGAAGAATTAATTATAAAGTGAGAAGTGAGTGAGAAAGAAGAAAGAATCAATGGGTGGAGGAAAGAAGAATTAATTATAAAGTGAGGAAGTGAGTGAGAAAGAAGAATCAATGGGTGGAAGAAAGAAGAATTAATTATAAAGAGAGGAAGTGAGTGAGAAAGAAGAAAAGAATCAATGGGTGGAGGAAAGAAGAATTAATTATAAAGTGAGAAGTGAGTGAGAAAGAAGAAAAGAATCAATGGGTGGAGGAAAGAAGAATTAATTATAAAGTGAGGAAGTGAGTGAGAAAGAAGAAAAGAATCAATGGGTGGAGGAAAGAAGAATTAATTATAAAGTGAGGAAGTGAGTGAGAAAGGAAGAAGTATCCAATGGGTGGAGGAAAGAAGAATTAATTATAAAGTGAGGAAGTGAGTGAGAAAGAAAAGAATCAATGGGTGGAGGAAAGAAGAATTAATTATAAAGTGGTGAAGTGAGAGGAAAGAAGAAAAAGAATCAATGGGTGGAGGAAAGAAGAATTAATTATAAAGTGAGGAAGTGAGTGAGAAAGAAGAAAAGAATCAATGGGTGGAGGAAAGAAGAATTAATTATAAAGAGAGGAAGTGAGTGAGAAAGAAGAAAAGAATCAATGGGTGGAGAAAAGAAGAATTAATTATAAAGTGAGGAAGTGAGTGAGAAAGAAGAAAGAATCAATGGGTGGGAGTAGAAAGAAGAATTAATTATAAAGTGAGGGGAAGTGAGTGAGAAAGAAGAAAAGAATCAGTGGGTGGAAGAAAGAAAATTAATTATAAAGTGAGGAAGTGAGTGAGAAAGAAGAAAAGAATCAATGGGTGGAGGAAAGAAGAATTAACAGAAAGGAGGAAGTGAGTGAGAAAGAAGAAAAGAATCAATGGGTGGAGGAAAGAAGAATTAATTATGCTGAGGAAGTGGAGGAGAAAGAAGAAAAGAATCACGGTGGAGGAAAGAAGAATTAATTATAAAGGAGGAAGGAGTGAGGAAAGAAGAAAGAATCAATGGGTGGAGGAAAGAAGAATTAATTATAAAGTGAGGAAGTGAGTGAGAAAGAAGAAAGAATCAATGGGTGGAGGAAAGAAGAATTAATTATAAAGTGAGGAAGTGAGTGAGAAAGAAGAAAAGAATCAATGGGTGGAGGAAAGAAGAATTAATTTATAAAGTGAGGAAGTGAGTGAGAAAGAAGAAAAGAATCAATGGGTGGAGGAAAGAAGAATTAATTATAAAGTGAGGAAGTGAGTGAGAAAGAAGAAAAGAATCAATGGGTGGAGGAAAGAAGAATTAATTATAAAGTGAGGAAGAGTGAGAAAGAAGAAAAGAATCAATGGGTGGAGGAAAGAAGAATTAATTATAAAGTGAGGAAAGCGAGTGAGAAAAGAAGAAAAGAATCAATGGGTGGAGGAAAGAAGAATTAATTATAAAGTGAGGAAGTGTGAGGAGAAAGAAGAAAAGAAATCAATGGGTGGAGGGAAAGAAGAATTAATTATAAAGTGAGGAAGTGAGTGAGAAAGAAGAAAAGAATCAATGGGTGGGAGGGAAAGAAGAATTAATTATAAAGTGAGGAAGTGAGGAGAAAGAAGAAAAGAATCAATGGGTGGAGGAAAGAAGAATTAATTATAAAGTGAGGAAGTGAGTGAGAAAGAAGAAAAGAATCAATGGGTGGAGGAAAGAAGAATTAATTATAAAGAGAGGAAGTGAGTGAGAAAGAAGAAAGAATCAGTGGGTGGAAGAAAGAAAAAAATTAATTATAAAGTGAGGAAGTGAGTGGAGAAAGAAGAAAAGAATCAATGGGTGGAGGAAAGAAGAATTAATTATAAAGTGAGGAAGTGAGTGAGAAAGAAGAAAAGAATCAATGGGTGGAGGAAAGAAGAATTAATTATAAAGTGAGGAAGTGAGTGAGAAAGAAGAAAAGAATCAATGGGTGGAGGAAAGAAGAATTAATTATAAAGTGAGGAAGTGAGTGAGAAAGAAGAAAAGAATCAATGGGTGGAGGAAAGAAGAATTAATTATAAAGTGAGGAAGTGGGAGTGAGAAAGAAGAAAAGAATCAATGGGTGGAGGAAAGAAGAATTAATTATAAAGTGAGGAAGTGAGTGAGAAAGAAGAAAAGAATCAATGGGTGGAGGAAAGAAGAATTAATTATAAAGTGAGGAAGTGAGTGAGAAAGAAGAAAAGAATCATGGGTGGAGGAAAGAAGAATAATTATAAAGTGAGAAGTGAGTGAGAAAGAAGAAAAGAATCAGAAGGGTGGAGGAAAGAAGAATTAATTATAAAGTGAGGAAGTGAGTGAGAAAGAAGAAAAGAATCAATGGGTGGAGGAAAGAAGAATTAATTATAGCAGGAAGTGAGGAGAAAGAAGAAAGACCAATGGGTGGGAGGAGAAGAATTAATTATAAAGTGAGGAAGTGAGTGAGAAAGAAGAAAAGAATCAATGGGGTGGAGAAAGAAGAATTAATTATAAAGTGAGGAAGTGAGTGAGAAAGAAGAAAAGAATCAATGGGTGGAAGAAAGAAGAATTAATTATAATAAAGTGAGGAAGTGAGTGAGAAAGAAGAAAAGAATCAATGGGTGGAGGAAAGAAGAATTAATTATAAAGTGAGGAAGTGAGTGAGAAAGAAGAAAGAATCAATGGGTGGAGGAAAGAAGAATTAATTATAAAGTGAGGAAGTGAGTGAGAAAGAAGAAAAGAATCAATGGGTGGAAGGAGAAATAATCATCTCAAAGTGAGGAAGTGAGTGAGAAAAGAAGAAAAGAATCAATGGGTGGAGGAGAAGAATTAATTATAAAGTGAGTGAAGTGAGTGAGAAAGAAGAAAAAGAATTCAATGGGTGGAGGAAAGAAGAATTAATTATAAAGTGAGGAAGTGAGTGAGAAAGAAGAAAAGAATCAATGGGTGGAGGAAAGAAGAATTAATTATAAAGTGAGGAAGTGAGTGGAGAAAGAAGAAAAGAATCAATGGGTGGAGGAAAGAAGAATAATTATAAAGTGAGGAAGTGAGTGAGAAAGAAGAAAAGAATCAATGGGTGGAGGAAAGAAGAATTAATTATAAAGTGAGGAAGTGAGTGAGAAAGAAGAAAAGAATCAATGGGTGGAGGAAAGAAGAATTAATTATAAAGGAGGGAAGTGAGTGAGAAAGAAGAAAGAATCAATGGGTGGAGGAAAGAAGAATTAATGAGGTGAGGAAGTGAGTGAGAAAGAAGAAAAGAATCAATGGGTGGAGGAAAGAAGAATTAATTATAAAGTGAGGAAGTGAGTGAGAAAGAAGAAAGAATCAATGGGGTGGAGGAAAGAAGAATTAATTATAAAGTGAGGAAGTGAGTGAGAAAGAAGAAAAGAATCAATGGGTGGAGGAAAGAAGAATTAATTATAAAGTGAGGGAAGGAGTGAGAAAGAAGAAAGAATCAACATGGAGGAAAGCAAAGAATATATGAGAAGTAGGCAGAAAGAAGAAAGAATCAATGGGTGGAGGAAAGAAGAATTAATTATAAAGTGAGGAAGTGAGTGAGAAAGAAGAAAGAATCAATGGGTGTGAGGAAAGAAGAATTAATTATAAAGAGAAGAGAGAAAGAAGAAAAGAATCAATGGGTGGAAGAAAGAAAAATTAATTATAAAGAGAGGAAGTGTGAGTGAGAAAGAAGAAAGAATCAATGGGTGGAGGAAAGAAGAATTAATTATAAAGGAGGGAAGTGAGTGAGAAAGAAGAAAAGAATCAATGGGTGGAGGAAAGAAGAATTAATTATAAAGTGAGGAAGTGAGTGGAGGAAAGAAGAAAAGAATCAAATGGGTGGAGAAAAGAAGACTAATTATAAAGTGAGGGAAGTGAGTGAGAAAGAAGAAAAGAATCAATGGGTGGAGGAAAGAAGAATTAATTATAAAGTGAGGAAGTGAGTGAGAAAGAAGAAAAGAATCAATGGGTGGAGGAAAGAAGAATTAATTATAAAGAGAGGAAGAGGAGAGAAAGAAGAAAAGAATCAATGGGTGGAGGAAAGAAGAATTAATTATAAAGAGAGGAAGTGAGTGAGAAAGAAGAAAAGAATCAATGCAGGAGGAAAGAAGAATTAATTATAAAGTGAGGAAGTGAGTGAGAAAGAAGAAAAGAATCAATGGGTGGAGGAAAGAAGAATTAATTATAAAGTGAGTGAAGTGAGTGAGAAAGAAGAAAGAATCAGTGGGTGGAGGAAAGAAGAATTAATTATAAAGTGAGGAAGTGAGTGAGAAAGAAGAAAAGAATCAATGGGTGGAGGAAAGAAGAATGGACATAGTGAGGAAGTGAGTGAGAAAGAAGAAAAGAATCAATGGGTGGAGAGGAAAGAAGAATTATTAATTATAAAGTGAGGAAGTGAGTGAGAAAGAAGAAAAGAATCAAGATGGGTGGAGGAAAGAAGAATTAATTATAAAGTGAGGAAGTGAGTGAGAAAGAAGAAAAGAATCAGAATGGGTGGAGGAAAGAAGGAATTAATTATAAAGAGAGGAAGTGAGTGAGAAAGAAGAAAAGAATCAGAATGGGTGGAGGAAAGAAGAATTAATTATAAAGTGAGGAAGTGAGTGGAGAAAGAAGAAAAGAATCAATGGGTGGAGGAAAGAAGAATTAATTATAAAGAGAGGAAGTGAGGGAGAAAGAAGAAAAGAATCAATGGGTAGGAGGAAAAGAAGAATTAATTATAAAGAGAGGAAGTGAGTGAGAAAGAAGAAAAGAATCAATGGGTGGAGGAAAGAAGAATTAATTATAAAAAAAGGAAGTGAGTGAGAAAGAAAAAAGAATCAATGGGTGGAGAAAGAAGAATTAATTATAAAGAGGAAGTGAGTGAGAAAGAAAAAAGAATCAATGGGTGGAGGAAAAGGAAAGAATTAATTATAAAGAAAGGAAGTGAGTAAGAGAAAGAAAAAAGAATCAATGGGTGGAGGAAAGAAAGAATTAATTATAAAGAAAGGAAGTGAGTGAGAAAGAAAAAAAGAATCAATGGGTGGAGGAAGAAGAATTGAATTATAAAGAGAGGAAGTGAGTGAGAAAGAAAAAAAGAATCAATGGGTGGAGGAAAGAAGGGTGGTATAAAGAAAGGAAGTGAGTGAGAGAGAAAAAAAGAATCAATGGGTGGAGGAAGAAGATTAATTGCTAAAGAAAGGAAGTGAGTGAAAGAAAGAACAATGGGTGGAGGAAAGAAGAATTAATTATAAAGAAAGGAGAGTGAGTGAAAAAGAAAAAAAGAATCAATGGGTGGAGAAAAGAAGAATTAATTATAAAGAGAGGAAGTGAGTGAGAAAAAGAAGAAAAGAATCAATGGGTGGAGAAAGAATTAATTATAAAGAAAGGAAGTGAGTGAGAAAGAAAAAAAAGAATCAATGGGTGGAGGAAAGAAGAATTAATTATAAAGAGAGGAAGTGTGTGAGAGAAAGAAGAAAAGAATCAATGGGTGGAGAAAAGAAGAATTAATTATAAAGAGAGGAAGTGAGTGAGAAAGAAAAAAAATCAATGGGTGGAGAAGAATTAATTATAAAGAGAGGAAGTGAGTGAGAAAGAAGAAAAGAATCAATGGGTGGAGGGAAAGAAGAATTAATTATAAAAAAAGAGAGAGGAAGTAGGTAGAGAAAGAAAAAAAGAATCAATGGGTGGAGAAAAAGAAGAATTAATTATAAAGAGAGGAAGTGAGTGAGAAAGAAGAAAAGAATCAATGGGTGGAGGAAAGAAGAATTAATTGTAAAGAGAAAGGAAGTAAATGAAGAGAAAAAAAAATCAATGGGTGGAGAAAATTAATTATAAAGAAAAATCATCACTTTTTAAAATCATCAATCAACGGAAAGAAGAATTAATTATAAAGAGAGGAAGTGAGTGAGAAAGAAAAAAAGAATCAATGGGTGGAGGAAAGAAGAATTAATTATAAAGAAAGAAGGAAGTGAGTGAGAAAGAAAAAAAGAATCAATGGGTGGAGGAAAAGTCAGCAATTATAAAGAAAGGAAGTGAGTGAGAAAGAAAAAAAAGAATCAATGGGTGGAGAAAAGAAAAATTAATAATTATAAAGAAAGAAGTGAGTGAGAAAGAAAAAAAAGAATCAATGGGTGGAGGAAGAAGAATTAATTATAAAGAGAGGAAGTGAGTGAGAAAGAAGAAAAGAATCAATGGGTGGAGGAAAGAAAAATTAATTATAAAGAGAGGAAGTGAGTGAAAAAGAAAAAAAGAATCAATGGGTGGAGAAAGAATTAATTATAAAGAGAGAAGTGAGTGAGAAAGAAAAAAAGAATCAATGGGTGGAGAAAGAAGAATTAATTATAAAGAGAGAGGAAGTGAGTGAGAAAGAAAAAAGAATCAATGGGTGGAGGAAAGAAGAATTAATTATAAAGAAAGGAAGTGAGTGAGAAAGAAAAAAAGAATCAATGGGGTGGAGGAAAGAAGAATTAGTTATAAAGAAAGGAAGTGAGTGAGAAAGAAAAAAAGGAATCAATGGGTGGAAAAGAAAAATTAATTATAAAGAAAGGAAGTGAGTGAGAAAGAAAAAAAAGAATCAATGGGTGGAGGAAAGGAAAAATTAATTATGAAAAGAAAAGAAGTGGAGTGAGAGAGAGAAAGAATCGATAGATTGGAGGAAGAAAGATTGATTATAAAGAGAGAGTGAGTGAGAAAGAAAAAAAGAATCAATGGGTGGAGGAAAAGAAGAATTAATTATAAAGAGAGAGTGAGTGAGAAAGAAAAAAAGAATCAATGGGTGGAAAAAGAAGAATTAATTATAAAGGAAGTGAGTGAGAAAGAAAAAAAGAATCAATGGGTGGAGGAAGAAAGATTAATTATAAAGAAGTGAGTGAGAAAGAAAAAAGAATCAATGAGTGGAGAAAAGAAGAATTAATTATAAAGAGAGAGGAAGTGAGTGAGAGAGAGAATCAATGGGTGGAGGAAAGAAGAATTAATTATAAAGAAAGGAAGTGAGTGAGAAAGAAAAAAAGAATCAATGGATGGAGAAAGAAGAATTAATTATAAAGAGAGGAAGTAGTGAAAAAAAAAAAATAAATGGGTGGAGGAAAGAAGAATTAATTATAAAGAAAGGAAGTGAGTAGAGAAAGAAAAAAAGAATCAATGGGTGGAGGAAAGAAGAATTAATTATAAAGAGAGGAAGTGAGTGAGAAAGAAAAAAAGAATCAATGGAGTGGAGAAAGAAAAATTAATTATAAGAAAGGAAGTAGAGTGAGAAAAAAGGAATCAGTAGATTGGAGAAAGAAAAATTAATTATAAAGAGAGGAAGTGAGTGAGAAAGAAGAAAAGAATCAATGGGTGGAGGAAAGAAGAATTAATTATAAAGAAAAGGAAGTGGTGAGAAAGAAAAAAAGAATCAATGGGTGGAGAAAAGAAGAATTAATTATAAAGAGAGGAAGTGAGTGAGAAAAGAAAGAAAAGAATCAATGGGTGGAGGAAAGAAGAATTAATTATAAAGAAAGGAAGTGAGTGAGAAAGAAAAAAGAATCAATGGGTGGAGAAAGAAGAATTAATTATAAAGAGAGGAAGTGAGTGAGAAAGAAGAAAAGAATCAATGGGTGGAGGAAGAAGAATTAATTATAAAGAGAGGGAGAGTGAGTGAGAAAGAAAAAAGAATCAATGGGTGGAGGAAAGAAGAATTAATACATAAAGAGAGAGTGAGTGAGAAAGAAAAAAAGAATCAATGGGTGGAGGAAAGAAAAATTAATTATAAAGAGAGAAGTGAGTGAGAAAGAAAAAAAGAATCAATGGGTGGAGGAAGAAGAATTAATTATAAAGAGGGAAGTGAGTGAGAAAGAAAAAAGAATCAATGGGTGGAGAAAAGAAGAATTGGTATAAAGAGAGAGTGAGTGAGAAAGAAAGAAAGAATCAATGGGTGGAGGAAAGAAGAATTAATTATAAAAGGAGAGTGAGTGAGAAAGAAAAAAAGAATCAATGGAGTGGAGGAAAGAAAGATTAATTATAAAAGAAAGGAAGTGAGTGAGGAAAAAGATCATCAATCGAGAAAAGAAGAATTAATTATAAAGAGAGGAAGTGAGTGAGGAAAAGAAAAAAGAATCAATGGGTGGAGGAAAGAAGAATTAATTATAAAAGAGGAAGTGAGTGAGAAAGAAAAAAAGAATCAATGGGTGGAGGAAAGAAAAATTAATTATAAAGAGAGGAAGTGAGTGAGAAAGAAAGAAAAGAATCAATGGGTGGAGAAAAGAAGAATTAATTATAAAGAGAGGAAGTGAGTGAGAAAGAAAAAAGAATCAATGGGTGGAGGAAAGAAGAATTAATTATAAAGAGAGAAGTGAGTGAGAAAGAAAAAAAGAATCAATGGGTGGAGAAAGAAAAATTAATTATAAAGAGAGGAAGTGAGTGAGAAAGAAAAAAAGAATCAATGGGTGGAGGAAAGAAAAATTAATTATAAAGAGAGGAGACAGGTAGAAAAGAAAAAAAGAATCAATGGGTGGAGAAGAAGGTAATTATAAAGAGAGGAAGTGAGTGAGAAAGAAAAAAAGAATCAATGGGTGGAGGGAGAAAAATTAATTATAAAGAGAGGAAGTGAGTGAGAAAGAAAAAGAATCAATGGGTGGAGGAAGAATTAATTATAAAGAAGGGAGAGTGAGTGAGAGAAAGAGATCAATGGGTGGAGGAAAGAAGAATTAATTATAAAGAGGAAGTGAGTGAGAAAGAAAAAGAATCAATGGGTGGAGAAAGAAAAATTAATTATAAAAGAAAGGAAGTGAGTGAGAAAGAAAAAAAGAATCAATGGGTGGAGAAAAGAAGAATTAATTATAAAGAGAGAAGTGAGTGAGAAAGAAGAAAAAGAATCAATAGGTGGAAAAAGAAGAATTAATTATAAAGAGAGGAAGTGAGTGAGAAAGAAAAAAGAATCAATGGGTGGAGGAAAGAAGAATTAATTATAAAGAGAGGAGAAGTGAGTGAGAAAGAAAAAAAGAATCAATGGGTGGAGGAAAGAAAAATTAATTATAAAGAGAGGAAGTGAGTGAGAAAAAAAGAATCAATGGGAGCAGGAAAGAAGAATTAGTATAAAGAGAGGAAGTGAGTGAGAAAGAAAAAAAAGAATCAATGGGTGGAGAAAGAAGAATTAATTATAAAAGAGAAGGGAGAGTGAGTGAGAAAGAAAGAATCAATGGGTGGAGGAAGAAGAATTAATTATAAAGAGAGGGAGAAGTGAGTGAAAGAAAAAAAGAATCAATGGGTGGAGGAAAGAAGAATTAATTATAAAGAAAGGAAGTGAGTGAGAAAGAAAAAAAGAATCAATGGGTGGAGAAAAGAAAGAATTAATTCTCGAAAGTGAGTGAGAAAGAAAAAAAGAATCAATGGGTGGAGAAAGAAAGATTAATTATAAAAGAAGAGAGGAAGTGGTGAGAGAGAAAGAAAAAAAGGTAATGGGTGGAGAAGAAAAATTGAGTATAAAGAGGGGGAAGTGAGTGAGAAAGAGAAAGAATCAATGGGTGGAAAAAAAAATCATCAAAAGAAAAATGGTAGAAGAAGAAAAAAAGAATCGTGGGTGGAGAAGAAAGAATTAATTATAAAGAGAGGAAGTGAGTGAGAAAGAAAAAAAGAATCAATGGGTGGAGGAAGAAAAATTAATTATAAAGAGAGGAAGTGAGTGAGAAAGAAAAAAAGAATCAATGGGTGGAGGAAAAAAAAAATTAATTATAAAGAGAGGAAGTGAGTGAGAAAGAAAAAATCAATGGGTGGAGGAAAGAAGAACAATTATAAAGAGAGGAAGTGAGTGAGAAAGAAAAAAAGAATCAATGGGTGGAGGAAAAGAAAAAATTAATTATAAAGAGAGGAAGTGAGTGAGAAAAAGAAGAAAAGAATCAATGGGTGGAGAAAGAAGAATTAATTATAAGAAAGGAAGTGAGTGAGAAAGAAAAAAAAAATCCAATGGGTGGAAAGAAAATTAAATTATAAAGGGAAGTGAGTGAAAAGAAAAAAAAGAATCAATGGGTGGAGGAAAGAAAGAATTAATTATAAAGAAAGGAAGTGAGTGAGAAAGAAAAAAGAATCAATGGGTGGAGAAAAAAGAGAAAATTAATTATAAAGAGAGGAAGTGAGTGAGAAAGAGAAAGAATCAATGGAGTGGAGAGGAAAAATTAATTATAAAAAGGAAGTGGTGAGAAAGAATCAATGGGTGGAGAAAAGAAGAATTAATTATAAGAGAGGAAGTGAGTGAGAAAGAGAAAAGTCAATGGGTGGAAGAAGGGTAATTATAAAGAGAGGAAGTGAGTGAGAAAGAAAAAAAGAATCAATGGGTGGAGAAAAGAAGAATTAATTATAAAGAGGAGAGTGAGTGAGAGAAAAAAAGAATCGTGGGTGGAGGAAAGAAGATTGAGTATAAAGAGAGGAAGTGAGTGAGAAAGAAAAAAAAAAGAATCAATGGGTGGAGGAAAGAAGAATTAATTATAAGAGAGGAAGTGAGTGAGAAAGAAAGAAAAGAATCAATGGGTGGAGGAAGAAGGGTGGTATAAAGAGAGGAAGTGAGTGAGAAAGAGAAAGAATCAATGGGTGGAGAAAAGAAGAATTAATTGTAAGAGAGGAAGTGAGTGAGAAAGAAAAAAAGAATCAATGGGTGGAGGAAAAGAGAAAAATTAATTATAAAGAGAAGGAAGTGAGTGAGAAAGAAAAAAGAATCAATGGGTGGAGGAAAGAAGAATTAATTATAAGAGAGGAAGTGGTGAGAAAGAAGAAAAGATCAATGGGTGGAGGAAAGAAGAATTGAACATAAAGAGAGGAAGTGAGTGAGAAGAAGAAAGAATCAATGGGTGGAGAAAAAGAAGAATTAATTATAAAGAGAGGAAGTGAGTGAGAAAGAAGAAAAGAATCAATGGGTGGAGGAAAGAAGGGTGTTATAAAGAAAGGAAATGAGTGAGAAAGAAGAAAGAATCAATGGGTGGAGGAAGAAGAGATTAATTATAAAGAGGAAGTGAGTGAGAAAGAAGAAAAGAATCAATGGGTGGAGAAAAAGAAGAATTAATTATAAAGAGAGAGGAAGTGAGTGAGAAAGAAAAAAAGAATCAATGGGTGGAGGAAAGAAGAATTAATTATAAAGAGAGGAAGTAGGTAGAAAGAAAAAA
>JBBBDQ010013688.1:20000-21191 GCA_037127315.1 Ascarosepion bandense
CATTATCTATCTATCTATCTATCTATCTATCTATCTATCTATCTATCTATCTATCTATCTATCTATCTAACACTCCTCATTATCTATCTATCTATCTATCTATCTATCTATCTATCTATCTAACACTCCTCATTATCTATCTATCTATCTATCTATCTATCTATCTATCTATCTATCTATCTATCTAACACTCCTCATTTATCTATCTATCTATCTATCTATCTATCTATCTATCTATCTATCTATCTAACACTCATTATCTATCTATCTATCTATCTATCTATCTATCTATCTATCTATCTAACACTCACTCATTATCTATCTATCTATCTATCTATCTATCTATCTATCTATCTATCTATCTATCTATCTATCTATCTATCTATCTATCTAACACTCCTCATTATCTATCTATCTATCTATCTATCTATCTATCTATCTATCTATCTATCTATCTATCTATCTAACACTCATTATCTATCTATCTATCTATCTATCTATCTATCTATCTATCTATCTATCTATCTATCTAACACTCCTCATTATCTATCTATCTATCTATCTATCTATCTATCTATCTATCTATCTAACACTTACTCCCTCATTATCTATCTATCTATCTATCTATCTATCTATCTATCTATCTATCTATCTAGCCTCTTCATTATCTATCTATCTATCTATCTATGTATCTATCTATCTATCTATCTATCTATCTATCTATCTATCTATCTATCTATCTATCTATCTATCTATCTATCTATCTATCTATCTATCTATCTATCTATCTATCTATCTAACACTCCTCATTATCTATCTATCTATCTATCTATCTATCTATCTATCTATCTATCTATCTATCTATCTAACACTCATTATC
The DNA here is from genome assembly GCA_037127315.1 of Ascarosepion bandense. NCBI lineage: Eukaryota > Metazoa > Mollusca > Cephalopoda > Sepiida > Sepiidae > Ascarosepion > Ascarosepion bandense. The sequence goes on from JBBBDQ010013688.1 coordinate 20,881, forward strand.
TATCTATCTATCTATCTATCTATCTATCTATCTATCTATCTAACACTCATTATCTATCTATCTATCTATCTATCTATCTATCTATCTATCTATCTATCTATCTATCTAACACTCATTATCTATCTATCTATCTATCTATCTATCTATCTATCTATCTATCTATCTATCTATCTATCTATCTAACACTCATTATCTATCTATCTATCTATCTATCTATCTATCTATCTATCTATCTATCTATCTAACACTCCTCATTATCTATCTATCTATCTATCTATCTATCTATCTATCTATCTATCTATCTATCTAAC
>JBBBDQ010013691.1:47500-60000 GCA_037127315.1 Ascarosepion bandense
ATCTATCTATCTATCTATCTATCTATCTATCTATCTATCTATCTATCTATCTAACACTCATTATCTATCTATCTATCTATCTATCTATCTATCTATCCTCATTATCTATCTATCTATCTATCTATCTATCTATCTATCTATCTATCTATCTAACACTCATTATCTATCTATCTATCTATCTATCTATCTATCTATCAAACACTCTCATTATCTATCTATCTATCTATCTATCTATCTATCTATCAAACACTCCTCATTATCTATCTATCTATCTATCTATCTATCTATCTAACACTCCTCGTTATCTATCTATCTATCTATCTATCTATCTATCTATCTATCTATCCTCATTATCTATCTATCTATCTATCTATCTATCTATCTATCTATCTATCTATCTATCTATCTATCTATCTATCTATCTATCTATCTATCTATCTATCTATCTGTCTATCTATCTATCTATCTATCTATCTATCTATATAACACTCACTCATTATCTATCTATCTATCTATCTATCTATCTATCTATCTATCTAACACTCATTATCTGTCTATCTATCTATCTATCTATCTATCTATCTATCTATCTATCTATCTATCTAACACTCCCTAATTATCTATCTATCTATCTATCTATCTATCTATCTATCTATCTATCTATCTATATAACACTCACTCATTATCTATCTATCTATCTATCTATCTATCTATCTATCTATCTATCTAACACTCCTCATTATCTATCTATCTATCTATCTATCTATCTATCTAACACTCCTAATTATCTATCTATCTATCTATCTATCTATCTACCTATCTATCTATCTATCTATCTATCTATCTATCTATCTATCTATCTATATAACACTCCCTCATTATCTATCTATCTATCTATCTATCTATCTATCTATCTATCTATCTATCTATCTATCTATCTAACACTCATTATCTATCTATCTATCTATCTATCTATCTATCTATCTATCTATCTATCTATCTAACACTCTAATTATCTATCTATCTATCTATCTATCTATCTATCTATCTATCTATCTATATAGCACTCATTATCTATCTATCTATCTATCTATCTATCTATCTATCTATCTAACACTCCTCATTATCTATCTATCTATCTATCTATCTATCTATCTATCTAACACTACTAATTATCTATCTATCTATCTATCTATCTATCTATCTATCTATCTATCTATCTATCTATCTATCTAACACTCATTATCTATCTATCTATCTATCTATCTATCTATCTATCTATCTATCTATCTATCTAACACTCCTAATTATCTATCTATCTATCTATCTATCTATCTATCTATCTATCTATATAACCTCCTCATTATCTATCTATCTATCTATCTATCTATCTATCTATCTATCTATCTATCTATCTATCTATCTAACACTCCCTCCATTATCTATCTATCTATCTATCTATCTATCTATCTATCTATCTATCTATCTAACACTCCTAATTATCTATCTATCTATCTATCTATCTATCTATCTATCTATCTATAACCTCCTCATTATCTATCTATCTATCTATCTATCTATCTATCTATCTATCTATCTATCTATCTATCTATCTATCTAACACTCATTATCTATCTATCTATCTATCTATCTATCTATCTATCTATCTATCTATCTATCTAACACTCCTCATTATCTATCTATCTATCTATCTATCTATCTATCTATCTATCTATCTATCTATCTATCTATCTATCTATCTATCTATCTATCTATCTATCTATCTATCTATCTATCTATCTATCTAACACTCCTCATTATCTATCTATCTATCTATCTATCAATCTATCTATCTATCTATCTATCTATCTATCTATCTATCCATATAACACTCATTATCTATCTATCTATCTATCTATCTATCTATCTATCTATCTATCTAACACTCCTCATTATCTATCTATCTATCTATCTATCTATCTATCTATCTATCTATCTATCTATCTATTTATCTATCTATCTATCTATCTATCTATCTATCTATCTATCTATCTATCCCTCTATTTATCTATCTATCTATCTACCTATCTATCTATCTATCTATCTATCTATCTATCTATCTATCTATCTAACACTCATTTATCTATCTATCTATCTATCTATCTATCTATCTATCTATCTATCTATCTATCTATCTATCTATCTAACACTCCTCATTATCTATCTATCTATCTATCTATCTATCTATCTATCTATCTATCTATCTATCTATCTATCTATCTATCTAACACTCACTCATTATATATCTATCTATCTATCTATCTATCTATCTATCTATCTATCTAACACTCCTCATTATCTATCTATCTATCTATCTATCTATCTATTTATCTATCTATCTATCTATCTATCTAACACTCATTATCTATCTATCTATCTATCTATCTATCTATCTATCTATCTATCTATCTATCTATCTATCTATCTATCTATCTATCTATCTATCTATCTATCTATCTATCTATCTATCTAACACTCCTCATTATCTATCTACCTATCTATCTATCTATCTATCTATCTATCTATCTATCTAACCTCCCTCATTATCTATCTATCTATCTATCTATCTATCTATCTATCTATCTATCTAACCTCCTCATTATCTATCTATCTATCTATCTATCTATCTATCTATCTATCTATCTATCTATCTATCTATCTAACAGTCCTCATTATCTATCTATCTATCTATCTATCTATCTATCTATCTATCTATCTATCTATCTATCTAACGGTCTATCATCTATCTATCTATCTATCTATCTATCTATCTATCTATCTATCTATCTATCTATATAACACTCTCATTATCTATCTATCTATCTATCTATCTATCTATCTATCTATCTATCTATCTATCTATCTATCTATCTAACACTCATTATCTATCTATCTATCTATCTATCTATCTATCTATCTATCTATCTATCTATCTAACACTCCCTAATTATCTATCTATCTATCTATCTATCTATCTATCTATCTATCTAACACTCACTCATTATCTATCTATCTATCTATCTATCTATCTATCTATCTATCTATCTATCTATCTATCTATCCTCATTATCTATCTATCTATCTATCTATCTATCTATCTATCTATCTATCTATCTAACACTCTTAATTATCTATCTATCTATCTATCTATCTATCTATCTATCTATCTATATAACCTCCCTCATTATCTATCTATCTATCTATCTATCTATCTATCTATCTATCTATCTAACACTCATTATCTATCTATCTATCTATCTATCTATCTATCTATCTATCTATCTAACACTCCTAATTATCTATCTATCTATCTATCTATCTATCTATCTATCTATCTATATAACACTCACTCATTATCTATCTATCTATCTATCTATCTATCTATCCATACACTCATTATCTATCTATCTATCTATCTATCTATCTATCTATCTATCTATCTATCTAACACTCCTAATTATCTATCTATCTATCTATCTATCTATCTATCTATCTATCTATCTATCTATCTATATAACACTCACTCATTATCTATCTATCTATCTATCTATCTATCTATCTATCTATCTAACACTCATTATCTATCTATCTATCTATCTATCTATCTAACACTCCTAATTATCTATCTATCTATCTATCTATCTATCTATCTATCTATCTATCTATCTATCTATCTATATAACACTCCTCATTATCTATCTATCTATCTATCTATCTATCTATCTATCTATCTAACCACTCACTCATTATCTATCTATCTATCTATCTATCTATCTATCTATCTATCTATCTATCTATCTATCTATCTATCTATCTATCTATCTATCTATCTATCTATCTATCTATCTATCTATCTATCCTCATTATCTATCTATCTATCTATCTATCTATCTATCTATCTATCTATCTATCTATCCATATAACACTCCTCATTATCTATCTATCTATCTATCTATCTATCTATCTATCTATCTATCTATCTATCTATCTAACACTCCTCATTATCTATCTATCTATCTATCTATCTATCTATCTAACACTCACTCATTATCTATCTATCTATCTATCTATCTATCTATCTATCTATCTATCTAACACTCATTATCTATCTATCTATCTATCTATCTATCTATCTATCTATCTATCTATCTATCTATCTATCTATCTATCTATCTATCTATCTATCTATCTAACACTCATTATCTATCTATCTATCTATCTATCTATCTATCTATCAACACTCACTCATTGTCTATCTATCTATCTATCTATCTATCTATCTATCTATCTATACATTATCTATCTATCTATCTATCTATCTATCTATCTATCTATCTATCTATCTAACACTCCTCATTTATCTATCTATCTATCTATCTATCTATCTATCTATCTATCTAACTATCTATCTATCTATCTATCTATCTATCTATCTATCTATCTATCTATCTATCTATCTATCTATCTATCTAACACTCACTCATTATCTATCTACCTATCTATCTATGTATCTATCTATCTATCTATGTATCTATCTATCTATCTATCTATCTATCTATCTATCTATCTATCTATCCTCATTATCTATCTATCTATCTATCTATCTATCTATCTATCTATCTATCTATCTATCTAACAGTCTAATAATCTATCTATCTATCTATCTATCTATCTATCTATCTATCTATCTATCTATACTTACTCATTATCTATCTATCTATCTATCTATCTATCTATCTATCTATCTATCTAACCTCCTCATTATCTATCTATCTATCTATCTATCTATCTATCTATCTATCTATCTATCTAACACTCCAATTATCTATCTATCTATCTATCTATCTATCTATCTATCTATATAACACTCCTCATTATCTATCTATCTATCTATCTATCTATCTATCTATCTATCTATCTATCTATCTATCTATCTATCTATCTATCTATCTATCTATCTATCTATCTATCTATCTAACACTCCTAATTATCTATCTATCTATCTATCTATCTATCTATCTATCTATATAACACTCCTCATTATCTATCTATCTATCTATCTATCTATCTATCTATCTATCTATCTAACACTCCTCATTATCTATCTATCTATCTATCTATCTATCTATCTATCTATCCATATAACACTCATTATCTATCTATCTATCTATCTATCTATCTATCTATCTATCTATCTATCTATCTATCTATCTATCTATCCTCATTATCTATCTATCTATCTATCTATCTATCTATCTATCTATCTATCTATCTATCTATCTAACCACTCATTATCTATCTATCTATCTATCTATCTATCTATCTATCTATCTAACACTCACTCATTATCTATCTATCTATCTATCTATCTATCTATCTATCTATCTATCTATCTATCTATCTAACACTCCTCATTATCTATCTATCTATCTATCTATCTATCTATCTATCTATCTAACACTCATTATCTATCTATCTATCTATCTATCTATCTATCTATCTATCTATCTATCTATCTATCTATCTATCTATCTATCTATCTATCTATCTATCTATCTATCTAACACTCATTATCTATCTATCTATCTATCTATCTATCTATCTATCTATCTATCTATCTATCTATCTAACACTCACTCATTATCTATCTAACTATCTATCTATCTATCTATCTATCTATCTATCTATCTATCTAACACTCACTCATTATCTATCTATCTATCTATCTATCTATCTATCTATCTATCTAACACTCATTATCTATCTACCTATCTATCTATGTATCTATCTATCTATCTATGTATCTATCTATCTATCTATGTATCTATCTATCTATCTATCTATCTATCTATCTATCTATCTATCTATCTAACACTCACTCATTATCTATCTATCTATCTATCTATCTATCTATCTATCTATCTAGCAATCCTAATAATCTATCTATCTATCTATCTATCTATCTATCTATCTATCTATCTATCTATCTATCTATATAACACTCCTCATTATCTATCTATCTATCTATCTATCTATCTATCTATCTATCTATCTATCTATCTATCTATCTAACACTCCTCATTATCTATCTATCTATCTATCTATCTATCTATCTATCTAACCTCCAAATTATCTATCTATCTATCTATCTATCTATCTATCTATCTATCTATCTATCTATCTATCTATATAACACTCCCTCATTATCTATCTATCTATCTATCTATCTATCTATCTATCTATCTATCTATCTATCTATCTATCTATCTATCTATCTATCTATCTATCTATCTAGCTATCTATCTATCTATATAACACTCATTATCTATCTATCTATCTATCTATCTATCTATCTATCTATCTATCTATCCCTCCCTCCATTATCTATCTATCTATCTATCTATCTATCTATCTATCTATCTAACACTCTAATTATCTATCTATCTATCTATCTATCTATCTATCTATCTATCTATCTATCTAACACTCTAATTATCTATCTATCTATCTATCTATCTATCTATATAACACTCCTCATTATCTATCTATCTATCTATCTATCTATCTATCTATCTATCTATCTATCTATCTATCTATCTATCCTCATTATCTATCTATCTATCTATCTATCTATCTATCTATCTATCTATCTATCTATCTATCTATCTATCTATCTATCTATCTATCTATCTAACACTCCTCATTATCTATCTATCTATCTATCTATCCATATAACACTCCTCATTATCTATCTATCTATCTATCTATCTATCTATCTATCCTCATTATCTATCTATCTATCTATCTATCTATCTATCTATCTATCTATCTAACACTCATTATCTATCTATCTATCTATCTATCTATCTATCTATCTATCTAACACTCATTTATCTATCTATCTATCTATCTATCTATCTAACACTCATTATCTATCTATCTATCTATCTATCTATCTATCTATCTATCTATCTATCTAACACTCATTATCTATCTATCTATCTATCTATCTATCTATCTATCTATCTATCTATCTATCTAACACTCCTCATTATCTATCTATCTATCTATCTATCTATCTATCTATCTATCTATCTATCTATCTATCTATCTATCTATCTATCTATCTATCTATCTATCTATCTATCTATCTAACACTCATTATCTATCTATCTATCTATCTATCTATCTATCTATCTATCTAACACTCCTCATTATCTATCTATCTATCTATCTCTATCTATCTATCTATCTATCTATCTATCTATCTAACACTCACTCATTATCTATCTACCTATCTATCTATCTATCTATCTATCTATCTATCTATCTATCTATCTATCTATCTATCTAACACTCCTCATTATCTATCTATCTATCTATCTATCTATCTATCTATCTATCTATCTATCTATCTATCTATCTATCTAACACTCCTCATTATCTATCTATCTATCTATCTATCTATCTATCTATCTATCTAACACTCATTATCTATCTATCTATCTATCTATCTATCTATCTATCTATCTATCTATCTAACACTCCTAATTATCTATCTATCTATCTATCTATCTATCTATCTATCTATCTATCTATCTATCTATCTATATAACACTCCATTATCTATCTATCTATCTATCTATCTATCTATCTATCTATCTATCTAACACTCACTCATTATCTATCTATCTATCTATCTATCTATCTATCTATCTATCTATCTATCCATATAACACTCCCTCATTATCTATCTATCTATCTATCTATCTATCTATCTATCTATCTATCTATCTATCTATCTATCTATCTATCTATCTATCTAACACTCATTATCTATCTATCTATCTATCTATCTATCTATCTATCTATCTATCTAACACTCATTATCTATCTATCTATCTATCTATCTATCTATCTATCTAACACTCCTCATTATCTATCTATCTATCTATCTATCTATCTATCTATCTATCTATCTATCTATCTATCTATCTATCTATCTATCTATCTATCTATCTATCTATCTAACACTCATTATCTATCTATCTATCTATCTATCTATCTATCTATCTAACACTCACTCATTATCTATCTATCTATCTATCTATCTATCTATCTATCTATCTATCACTCACTCATTATCTATCTATCTATCTATCTATCTATCTATCTATCTATATCTATCTATCTATCTAACACTCATTATCTATCTAGCTATCTATCCATCTATCTATCTATCTATCTATCTATCTATCTATCTATCTATCTATCTATCTAACACTCATTATCTATCTATCTATCTATCTATCTATCTATCTATCTATCTATCTATCTATCTAACACTCCTCATTATCTATCTACCTATCTATCTATGTATCTATCTATCTATCTATCCTCATTATCTATCTAACTATCTATCTATCTATCTATCTATCTATCTATCTATCTATCTATCTATCTATCTATCTAACACTCACTCATTATCTATCTATCTATCTATCTATCTATCTATCTATCTATCTATCTATCTATCTATCTATCTATCTATCTATCTATCTATCTATCTATCTAACAGTCCTAATAATCTATCTATCTATCTATCTATCTATCTATCTATCTATCTATCTATCTATCTATCTATATAACACTCACTCATTATCTATCTATCTATCTATCTATCTATCTATCTATCTATCTATCTATCTATCTAACACTCATTATCTATCTATCTATCTATCTATCTATCTATCTATCTATCTATCTAGCACTCCAAATTATCTATCTATCTATCTATCTATCTATCTATCTATCTATCTATCTATCTATCTATATAACACTCACTCATTATCTATCTATCTATCTATCTATCTATCTAACACTCCTCATTATCTATCTATCTATCTATCTATCTATCTATCTATCTATCTATCTAACACTCCTAATTATCTATCTATCTATCTATCTATCTATCTATCTATCTATCTATCTATATAACACTCCTCATTATCTATCTATCTATCTATCTATCTATCTATCTATCTATCTATCTATCTATCTATCACTCATTATCTATCTATCTATCTATCTATCTATCTATCTATCACTCCTAATTATCTATCTATCTATCTATCTATCTATCTATCTATCTATCTATCTATCTATCTATCTATCTATCTATATAACACTCACTCATTATCTATCTATCTATCTATCTATCTATCTATCTATCTAACACTCACTCATTATCTATCTATCTATCTATCTATCTATCTATCTATCTATCTATCTATCTATCTATCTATCTATCTATCTATCTAACACTCCTTATTATCTATCTATCTATCTATCTATCTATCTAACACTCATTATCTATCTATCTATCTATTTATCCATATAACACTCACTCATTATCTATCTATCTATCTATCTATCTATCTATCACTCCTCATTATCTATCTATCTATCTATCTATCTATCTAACACTCACTCATTATCTATCTATCTATCTATCTATCTAACACTCCTCATTATCTATCTATCTATCTATCTATCTATCTATCTAACACTCACTCATTATCTATCTATCTATCTATCTATCTATCTATCTATCTATCTATCTATCTAACACTCATTATCTATCTATCTATCTATCTATCTATCTATCTATCTATCTAACACTCCTCATTATCTATCTATCTATCTATCTATCTATCTATCTATCTATCTAACACTCCTCATTATCTATCTATCTATCTATCTATCTATCTATCTATCTATCTATCTATCTATCTATCTATCTAACACTCCTCATTATCTATCTATCTATCTATCTATCTATCTATCTATCTATCTAACACTCATTATCTATCTACCTATCTATCTATCTATCTATCTATCTATCTAACACTCCTCATTTATCTATCTATCTATCTATCTATCTATCTATCTATCTAACACTCACTCATTATCTATCTATCTATCTATCTATCTATCTATCTATCTAACACTCACTCATTATCTATCTATCTATCTATCTATCTATCTATCTATCTAACACTCTAATTATCTATCTATCTATCTATCTATCTATCTATCTATCTATCTATCCTCATTATCTATCTATCTATCTATCTATCCATATAACACTCCTCATTATCTATCTATCTATCTATCTATCTATCTATCTATCCACTCCTCATTATCTATCTATCTATCTATCTATCTATCTATCTATCTATCTATCTAACACTCCCTCATTATCTATCTATCTATCTATCTATCTATCTATCTATCTATCTAACACTCACTCATTATCTATCTATCTATCTATCTATCTATCTATCTATCTATCTATCTATCTAACACTCCCTCATTATCTATCTATCTATCTATCTATCTATCTATCTATCTAACACTCACTGTTATCTATCTATCTATCTATCTATCTATCTATCTATCTAACACTCACTCATTATCTATCTATCTATCTATCTATCTATCTATCTATCTATCTATCTATCTATCTATCTAACACTCCTCATTATCTATCTATCTATCTATCTATCTATCTATCTATCTATCTAACACTCCTCATTATCTATCTATCTATCTATCTATCTATCTATCTATCTATCTATCTATCTAACACTCACTCATTATCTATCTATCTATCTATCTATCTATCTATCTATCTATCTATCTATCTATCTATCTATCTAACACTCATTGTATCTATCTACCTATCTATCTATCTATCTATCTATCTATCTATCTATCTATCTATCTAACACTCATTATCTATCTATCTATCTATCTATCTATCTATCTATCTATCTATCTATCTATCTATCCTCATTATCTATCTATCTATCTATCTATCTATCTATCTATCTAACCTCTAATTATCTATCTATCTATCTATCTATCTATCTATCTATCTATCAAACACTCCTCATTATCTATCTATCTATCTATCTATCTATCTATCTATCTATCTAACACTCCTAATTATCTATCTATCTATCTATCTATCTATCTATCTATCTATCTATCTATATAACCTCCTCATTATCTATCTATCTATCTATCTATCTATCTATCTATCTAACACTCATTATCTATCTATCTATCTATCTATCTATCTATCTATCTATCTATCTATATAACACTCATTATCTATCTATCTATCTATCTATCTATCTATCTATCTATCTATCTATCTAACACTCATTATCTATCTATCTATCTATCTATCTATCTATCTATCTATCTATCTATCTAACACTCCTAATTATCTATCTATCTATCTATCTATCTATCTATCTATCTATCTATCTATCTATCTATATAACACTCATTATCTATCTATCTATCTATCTATCTATCTATCTATCTATCTATCTATCTATCTATCTATCTATCTATCTATCTATCTATCTATCTATCTATCTATCTATCTATCTATCTATCTATCTATCTATCTATCTATCTATATAACACTCATTATCTATCTATCTATCTATCTATCTATCTATCTATCTATCTATCTATCTAACACTCATTATCTATCTATCTATCTATCTATCTATCTATCTATCTATCTATCTATCTATCTATCTATCTATCTATCTATCTAACACTCCTTATTATCTATCTATCTATCTATCTATCTATCTAACACTCATTATCTATCTATCTATCTATCTATCTATCTATCCATATAACACTCACTCATTATCTATCTATCTATCTATCTATCTATCTATCTATCACTCCCTCTATTTATCTATCTATCTATCTATCTATCTATCTACCTATCTATCTATCTATCTATCTAACACTCATTATCTATCTATCTATCTATCTATCTATCTATCTATCTATCTATCTATCTATCTATCTATCTATCTATCTATCTATCTATCTATCTAACACTCCTCATTATCTATCTATCTATCTATCTATCTATCTATCTATCTATCTAACACTCATTATCTATCTATCTATCTATCTATCTATCTATCTATATATAACCTCCCTCATTATCTATCTATCTATCTATCTATCTATCTATCTATCTATCTATCTATCTATCTATCTATCTATCTATCTATCTATCTATCTATCTAACACTCATTATCTATCTATCTATCTATCTATCTATCTATCTATCTATCTATCTATCTATCTTTCCTCCCTCATTATCTATCTATCTATCTATCTATCTATCTATCTATCTATCTATCTATCTATCTAACACTCACTCATTATCTATCTATCTATCTATCTATCTATCTATCTATCTATCTATCTAACACTCATTATCTATCTACCTATCTATCTATCTATCTATCTATCTATCTATCTATCTATCTAACACTCATTATCTATCTATCTATCTATCTATCTATCTATCTATCTATCTATCTAACACTCCC
>JBBBDQ010013695.1:0-25685 GCA_037127315.1 Ascarosepion bandense
GGCAATACGGGCCAAAAAAACTTAACATTTAATTTTTTTTTTTTTGGTTTTTTAACTAAATAGTAAAATTTAGAATAATAATTTCAGCAATTCTATATAATATTTAATAGAATATTAGGTTTTTTGAATTTGTAGATATTTGAATATATGAATAAAAAATTTAAAAATTTAAATTTCTTTTTAAAATAACTTTAATTTAATAAAATTGAAGTTAAATAATAAACAAAGTTATTCCATGTTATTTCTAAACATATTTATAATATTTTGTATTAATTTATCACTAAATTTGAAAATGAGTAAAAATATCGAATTTAATTTTTATAGTACTGTAGATGTAATTATGGAAACATGTGTATGACTCCTATGGAACATCGTACTTACTCAAAAATCAATAATAAATGAACATATTTACACACAAATTTTTTTTTATTTAATTAATTTTAAATATTTGGGTAAAACGATTTTTATTAAACTTTTCAATTTTAGATAGACAATATGTTAATCAGCTCTTAACTAAAAGTCACTGTAGTAAATTCTTTAAAATTTTAAAAAATATTTTTTAAAAACATACATTATTAAATTATTTAATAATAAAAAAATTTTAAAAAATGAAAACAATTTTTTTAAAATTTTATTATTAATTGATAAAATTTTTTTTTTAGTATAATGTCCTTAATAGTTATTATTTATTCCAGTAATTAAAAAGTTATCAAATTTAATTATCAGAGTTTTATTGCATTTTTTATTTTACTCTTCGGAGAAGGTTTTCGGATAGTGATTGCAAACTTAAGATGAAAAAAATAGTCGTTTATTCCCGAATGAGTCCTGCGTTGAACTAAGTGAAAAAGGTTGATAGCTGCGGAAAGTTTAACATTTATTGGTTTTGCGTGGAAGGTGGTCGCAGAAGTCAAAAAAAAAAAAATTATCAAAATTTAAAAAAAAAATTTCAAAAGTAATTTCATTTCATTTGTGAATGAATACTGAAAGTTATTAAAATCCAACAATTGGGATTTTTGAGAAATTCCCAAATTAATGTGTTTTCATCAAGAAAAAATTAACAAATGCAATCTGTTTTGATATTATAAAAACAAAATTAAAACGTTTCTTAGCCGACAAATCAATCAAAACTTTTCAAAACAAAACATTTTGGCAAAATTTTAGAAAATGTTAGAAAGGATTAAAAATTTTTTAAATAATTAAAAACTACTTTGATCTTTCCTCTTAAAAATAATATAAACATTTTTGAGGAAAAAGTTTGTTTTTTATGTTTGGGATCTTTTTTAATCATACTATGCTGTTTTGGGGTTTTTTTTTCATTGACATAATGGAGGTACATATATCAGATAGATAGAAAGAATTGACGAAGAGAATGAAAAAAGTAGCTAGTTAGCGAAGTAACCAGTATTTATGACATAAATACCTAGATACGTCTATTTTAATCATGCTTCTCTCGATAAGAGGAGGAATAAAATGTAATTTTGCTGCACTTGTTTATTAACCATTTTAACAATTAGATGCGTAGAGATACAATGACAAAGGGGAAGTAAGAAAGGCAGAAGATAATGAGAGTGTAAGTAGGAGAAGAAGAAAGTGTTCGGGAGGAAAGAAATCCGAACCAGTAATAAAAAATAATATTTGCCGCTCTTCAAACGAAAGTAATGGAGAAAGGCTACAAACGGAACGCACATTAAATAAAAGGCGGAGACGACAAGAGCAGAAAGTGGGAGGAATAAGTTAGCAGTCGTGAAAATAGTCGGGGCTTGCCCCGACCTGAGGTAGTGAAAAATCTTTCTGACGCTGCCGCCCATTGGTCCGTGTTAAATTTCAGGTCAACGCCAAGATAATAAAAATTGATTTTCACAAATAACACACTCAGAATTTAGAAATATATTTTTTTATCTTTTTTTTTGTTTTTTTGCTTATAAAAAGCAACGTCATCTTTCTTCACACGTTGACTCGCAGCACAAATCAAATCAGAATTAAAGAAAATAAAACTAACATTATTAGATCTGGCATCCCTTTAAGAGTAACGAAATACTTTTATAAAAATAGAAAGAAAAATGACCTCTTTCAAATTAGCAATCTCTAATTCATTTCACCTTATTTATTTATTTTTTGATGTCAAAAGTGCTCAGACATGTTTATTAAATGTTAATAGCCGAAACTTCAAATAGCAGTACAACTTTTTTTTGAGCATTTAAGCAACACTTTATAATTGCAGTATTTTACATTGTTCGGAGTGTTGTCCATATCTTTGTATGTATTCACAACGTTTCAGCTGTTGTTAACTCCAGCCTTCTTCGAGTCTTGGAACTTCGAACTAAACACTTTATTTCGATCATAAATTCCAGTATCCAAAGGGAAAACTGAAGCATATCAGCCGAAACGTCAAACAAAAATTGAGAAATTCTTCTAGTGCTACTTTTACCCCATTGGTGCGTTGACTTGTGAATAGTCGACAATGATTATTGCAGTAAAGTTCATGGGTGATATGAATGAAGTTAGAGTTTGATGTAGCTAAGGACTTTCTAATGTCTGCGTTGATAGTAGTTCGAATCCATGTAAATAATGAACATCATAATGCT
The DNA here is from genome assembly GCA_037127315.1 of Ascarosepion bandense. Taxonomy (NCBI): domain Eukaryota; kingdom Metazoa; phylum Mollusca; class Cephalopoda; order Sepiida; family Sepiidae; genus Ascarosepion; species Ascarosepion bandense. The sequence goes on from JBBBDQ010013695.1 coordinate 2,586, forward strand.
ACCATTAATTCCCTTATGTCGAACAAAGAAAATCCATCAAGACAATTGTAGGCAATCTTTTTTTTTTAATAATGATAAAAATCAAATTGGTATGGATTTAAAAAGATTGAGGTTGTTGTACACACACACACACACATATATATATATATATATATATATATATATATCATTGGAGTAGATAGACTAAACTATCGCTCGGTTCCTACTCCACCACGTCTATTGAACAGGTGAAGAGGCTCATCCCGTGTTCCCTGTTTGGAAGATCATGAGCTTATTTCCTTTTCCAATCTTTTCACTCCTACGTAACCCCCTGCACATCAGTGGCATTACCACACTTGCTCGGGGTGATATATATAAAAAAAAAATAAATAAATAAGGAACTCGAGAATTTTAAAAGGTATTTTTTCAAAAATTACTTTCATTAGATAATATGTTTTGTTTTTTTTATAATTAAAGTATATTTGTTTATAACAACCGGCGTGAATATTCGAGGAATCGTGTCGGGAAAATTTGCGTCCACCGGCAGAAAGCGAACCTCCGTCCCTTAAGGAAAACCGCCAATTAACAAGATTTTCCTGATTATTATATTGATAGATGATCGTCCAAAGATCATCAATATCTATTTTTGCTAGATACAAATTTACCAGTTCTCTCTTTTCTTGCATCTTTAAGTATTTTCAATACAAAATAAAAATAAAATAAAATAATATAATAATTAGGCTAGGAATTTCTAAAAATATTTAATGTGAACCCATAATACCGATTACTTCAAAAGTATTTTATTCAAATGCTTATTTAAATTTTTGCTATGTAAAAATGTCACTTTTTAGAGAAGAAGAAAAATGATTGACTGTATAAAATTTTCAATTTAAACAAAGTATGAAAAACTTGAAAATACACATAAATATGAATTTTATTTTGTGAATCCAAGTAAAATTCTTGTTATTATCTACATTGGTGTTGGAATGAATAATATCTGGGCGAAGATCGAAAAAAAGAAACCTTTATGATTGTTGCATCTCCGTAGGGGAAGGAATTGTGCAGTTTGGTAACATTTGGTGTCCTGTTAGAATAAATAGAGAAAAGTATTGTCAGTGGTCAGATAAAACATTACCATTGTTTACAGATTTGTAGAATTAATGAGATTTAAAATAACAGCTAAAAATTACCTATGCCTTGTATAGCCTCGAAGATGGAAAATGAAATGGCGGGTTGATGATGTTCTTGTGGGTATCTCCACCAAAATCGGGAAAAAAATAGCACGGTATGGTATTTTTAAACTTAATGATGAAGATGCTCGTCCCTTGTTTCCTGTTTAGGTTGCTGATTCCGGTTTTTCTCTTTTCCAATCTTTTCACTCTTTTTATTTTTATTGTTTATTCTTTTTAATTGGAAGGTAGATAGACTAAATATGTGGTTCCACTCCACCCAAGTCTGTTGAACATGGTGGAAAGTTAACCAACCCTTGTTTCCTGTTTAGGTTGTGGTTTTCAGTTTTCTCTTTTCCAATCTTTTCACTCTTTTTATTTTTATTGTTTATTCTTTTTAATTGGAGTAGATAGACTAAACTATCACCGGGTCCACTCCACCCAAGTCTATTGAACAGGTGAAGGTGCTCAACCCTTGTTTCCTGTTTAGGTTGTGGTTTCCGGTTTTTCTCTTTGCCAATCTTTTCATTCTTTTTATTTTTATTGTTTATTCTTTTTAATTGGAGTAGATAATTAAACTTATCTTGATTCTCCACCCACGTCTATTAGACGGTTGGGATGCTCAACCCTTGTTTCCTGTTTAGGTTGTGGTTTCCGGTTTTTCTCTTTTCCGTCTTTTCACTCTCACGTAGCCCCTGCGCATCAGTGGCGTTTTCGCCATGCTTGGGGTGATATGATTAAAAAAAATAAAAATAAAACATTTTCTCATCGAAATGTTTCTGTTATTATCAAGAGGAAGACAATTATTTCCTAAATTATTTAAAAAATATTTTCTTAATCTCTTCTAACCCATTAGAAATTTTGTTAAAAATCTGGTTTTGAATTTGAATTAGCTGGTTACCAAATTGTTGGAGGGTTACAGTGGAGAAAGAATGCTTATTACGTAACTACTTTTTATAACTTGATAACATCAATTTTGCAGCTGATTTAAGACAGTCTTGATATCATATATTCTCAACTTGGTAACTATTTACTCTTGTAAATCGATGGAATTTGATAAGGTCAAATTGGCAACTAATTTTAAAGCCTTCTTGATATCAACAGATCTCAGCTCGGTGTCTTTTTGCTTCTCAATAATAGTCAATCAAGTTTGATAAAGGTGAGATTAGCAGCTGATTTGATATCCTCCCAGTTCTCGAAATTGGTATCTATTTATTCCTGTCTTAATTGGTAAGTTCAGTTCAAATCGGCAACTGTGATAAAAATGATCTTCTTCATATGATCAATTTGAAAAAAGTTAAATTTGGCAGCTGATTTCAAAAATGAACTTTTGATGTTCTCAATTCTCAACATGGTATCTATTTACTCCTGTCCTAATTGGTAAGTTCAAATTGGCAACTGGGATATAAAATGACCTTCGATATGATTAATTTGCAACTCTCTATGTATTCTCCTTATTTGAAGCAGTCAATTCTCAACTTTATTCTTTGTTTCTGTCATAATTGTAAATCAGTCGATATAATGAGTTTAAATTGGCAGTGGATTTAAAAGAAAATGAGCTAGATATCATCAATTCTCAACTCGTATTTATTTACTCCCGTCTTAGTAGTAAATCTGATCAATTAAACAGGATCAAATTGGCTGCTGAATTCAAAGATGAACTTTTTGATATATATCAATTCTCAACACAATGATTCATTTTACTCCTGTCTTAATAGTAAAGCTGATCGATTTGATGTCAAATTGGCAGTTGATTTTAAAAAATGACCTTTTTGATGAACAATACATCAAGTTCTGAAGAAAGTATCTGGTAGCTCCTGTTTCAAGGTAGAAATCTGATTGATTCTATAAAAGATCAAAAACGGAAGCTGTTTTAAAAAATGACCTACATGATAGCCTTAACAATTAATTTGATAGATTTGACAAAGTCAAACTGACAGCAGATTTCAAAAACAACTTTCTTGATATCATCAATTCTCAGTTCTATATCTCTTTACTCCTTTGTTAAAAGTAAATCGATTAAATGATAAGTTATTTTGATCACTGATGACTTAAAACATTACCTTCTTAATATCATCAATTCTCAAATCAGTATGTATTTACTCCCTATTTTATAATAAATCTGAATGATTTGATAAAGTTAAAACAGTAAAAAATAACTCTTGATATCAAAAATTCTAAACATTCGTTTACTCCTTTCTTAAACGGAAATCTGGTCAATTCAATAGTCATATTGGCAGCTGATTTCCAAAATTATCATTCTTCATCAATTCAATGTGCATACCTACGCCTGAATTAAAAGCTGATCTGATTGATTTGATAGGAGCAAATTTAGCATCTGTTTTTAAAAGTGACCTTCTTGATAGCAACATTGCTCAAATCAGTGACTATTTACTCCTGTCTTAATAGTAAGTCTGATCAATTTGATCTATCAAATTATCGGCTGATTTCAAAAATGATCTTGCTGTCATCAGTTCACACCTCTGTATTTATCTACTCCTGTTTTAACAGTAAATCTTCTTGATTTGATAAGAAGAAATTGGCGGCATGATTTCCAAAATGACTTTTTTTTGCTATCGTCAGTACCTCGCTCGTTATATTCAATTAATAATAATTCTGATTGATTTGATAAGATCACAGTAGCTGTTTCCAAAGAATTTACTATTTGATATCATCAGTGCTCCTTTGAGTGTTTATTTGCATGTATTTTAATAATAAAACTGACCAATTTGATTATATTATATTGACGTATTAATTCAAGAATGACTTTCTTGATATCATCAGTTGACTCAGGAACATTTTCTCTTGTCGTACAATGCGGTGTTTGATTTGATAGAGAAAATTGGAACAGTATCTAAAATGTGTTTCATCAATCAATTTTCAACATGATGACGCTGTAGCTCCTTTGTTAAAAGTAAATCTGATTGACTTGATAAAGTCAAATTGGCAGCTGATTTTAAAAAAATCACTCTATTGATATAAATTCTCAACTTGATATTAATTTACTCCTGACTTAATTGGTAATCTCATGGATGGAATCTCTAATTAGCAGCTGATTTATAAATAAACTTCTTGATATCATCAGTTGTCAACTCGGTTTGTATTTTCTCCGGTACTAATAGTAAATCTGATAGATTCGATAGGGTCAAATTTAGCGGCTGATTTCAAAAATGATGTCAAGAATTTTCATCAAAGTGAGAGAAGCAATACAAATAAAACAAAACAACCACAAGACAAAAAATCCCAAAAAGCAAAAAAACAATTTGACATTTAGTAATTAGATAAAAAAAATGCAAAACTTATTTTTACTCTTAGGTGCAAAATAAAAAATTGATTTTGCAACAATTTTTACCCAATATGCAATAAATGTGTTTGCGGTTCAAAATTTGCCTCACAGTTTAGTGAACCTCCCTAATGTCTGTTAGGCACCAAAAGAAAAACCAATAAGTTGAGCCTCCTAATGTCTGTGGGCACAAAGAAAAACCAATAAAATTAAAATAGTTAAAGTAGTATTCAAGTTAAGAGGAATTTTAATTCGCCTCTAAGAATTCATTTAATTCAATACAAATGATGACAGGACAGGTAAATGCAAGCGAAGGAGATTTTGGACGTTTTTAAGCTTCGTCCATTTCTTGAGTAAAATGAAATGGTGAAATGAAAATGAAAGTGCTATGAAATTAAAAAAATGAAACTTTAAATTCATCACTTCAGTTATAGTATTATCCACTGAATGACCAAATGTTACTTGTAGGATAAGAATCTCCATTACTGAGATATGTCTCTATCACATATATCTATACATATCATTATGAATTAATTGTACGTTGCAACATGTAAATTTCTATATTTAAGATGATTCTATTTGTCAGTAATGCTTGATAATGGTTGTACAGATGATTTACATTTAAATACAAAAACCTTCAGTTTGCTGTTTCTTTCAACTAATCAGAGTGAAGACTCATTTTGGAATTTGGCCCCAAAGAATACATACTTTTTCTCTTTTTTCTCTTATATCTTTCTCTTCTTTTCCCTCCTTTATGGTCAGTGTCTTTGCATTAACTTAATCTTATCACTTTGCCTTTTTCATTTTTTTTGTAGTTTTGTCTTTGATGTGATATGCCCATTTAGTACAAGGCTGTCCTTTTCATTTTTCTTATCATTTTTGGTCTCCTAGTTGTAATTTTCTCGAAATCTTTGATTTATAAGTAAAAATATTTTTAACTTGATTTCTGCTATCCTTATATATTTTCTAATATATATTTACTTTTTGTAAAGCTTTTTTTTATAAATAGAATTTTTTTTATATATAAATAATTTTATGTTTTAATTTATTTTATTTTGATAGTTTGTCAGTAATTATTTTCCTTAAGCCTTTGTTGATTATATGCATGTTATTTCATTTAGATTTTATCCATTTTCTAATGTGAATATTTTGCAATGTCTACATATGACATTTATCTCATTGCGTTTATTTAATAGATTTTTATTCTCAAGTGATTTAATAATATATAGTTTTTGTATAAACATAATGAACTTTTAGAATTTTCCACTTTAATGTGGGTGTTGTTTTTGTTTCCTTTAGATACCAATGATATTTTGATAGGAATGTTCTTTTTGTATTGTTAATGGGGGTGTGTAGTGTTTTGCCTGTTTTAAAATTATTTATTATTTCTAATAATTTATATTGACTCTCAGAAATATTCATTATATTGAGCACTGTTCATATTGTAGTCATTGCCACGGCACTCAAAATAGTTAAACCTTGAGTCCTCTTCACCTGGATATATATATATATATATATAGAGAGAGAGATTTGCTCAATATTTATCTTTTTCTGTTATAACGAATTATTCTTATCCAACATCTCCAGCACAATATTTCAGTTGCTTCTATATTCGCACAATAGAGAACTTTTGTATTTTCAGGGCAAATAGTTTTAAAAAGTTAATCTCCTTGGTCCAATAGATTTCCTTGGACACTCAGCTTGATGTTCTCTTCACAATCATCAGAGGACTAAGACTTCTGATTGATCTCTGAGATGATTTGAGTAGTCGAATCGCTTCATCCATTTTCTCATTTCCTATATTTTCTTGATATTGATTTCTCACAACTTTGTGAAGGTCCTTGGCAGACATCCCACACCTCTCTTTCCAAGTGTCAGAACTCCTAAATTAAGCATAAAAAGTTTAGTTGACATCAATTTTCAAAGAAATTTTTAAAAAAACCATCTTGATACGAGTACAGAACGTTTGAACAGAAAGTTATTTTCTTCATTTTTTCTGATTTGTTTCATTACCAAAATGACAGACGATTGCAACTTTGCTGAACATGTCCTCGCGTAAGTATGATATGATGTGTTATATTGGAATGATGCTTTGTGTCAAGATGAACGTTTTTCAGTAAGTTTGGTAGAAGTAGTAGAAGAAATTTGAATGTATTGATCGACAAACAAACAAAAAAATACTATCCAAATTCCAAATTATTGAAATTATATTGATAGAAGACTAATTTGAAATTGTGAAGCTGTCAATTCAAACAGCAGATTACATGAATTGGTTTTATCATTTTTACTACTGGTTACAGTTCAATTTAAAAAATGATAGAAAATTGAAAAAAATAAAATAACTTTTTTAACCCTTCCGGTTCTATCTATGACAACTCGATACTTTTGGGGGATGTTTGTCTCATCAGGAATATTTTAATCAAGATTAAATTGGAGAAGTCTTCACTTAATTTGTCAAATCTTTAAATCGAAGATTCTTTTCGAAAATGCATTGAATTTGATGGCCAAGAAGAATTAAATTTAGATTATGGTATAGTAATTGGGAATACTTGAAACAAAATTAGCAATTAAATACTGAACCAAATAAAAATTTGCATATTAATTTCGGTTTGAACTAAACCAGGGTATTTTTGCTTACTGTAAATTAGTAGATGTAATCTATTGGCTCGATTAAACTTTAAAATTAAAGCTTCAAGAAAACATTTTTCTTTTTAAAAATTAAATTTAAATTGAGGGATCGAAAATGAGCAGTGATTTAATTGGCGGTACCTGTCACTAATGAAAATACTTATAATTCCTTTCCCCTACAGATGCAACAACTGAGTTATTTTTATCGATATTTGCCTATATGTTAATTATTCGAATACCGAAATTAGAAGATGAACGGGAATTGTCCTTACATTCACAAATGAAATTCATATTTTATGAGTATTTCTCGTCAAAGTTTCTAATGGTTTAGTTAATCAACCCTTCATAAATACGAACGGCGATCCTTTCTATTTACATGGTAAATAAATACGAACGGCGATCCTTTATACTTTTGGTGCCTCCCATGGAGTCCATTTTTTTACCTACACTTAAAATTAAATTGAAATTTTAAAAATAGGGATATTTAAACTTTAAAATTATATTTCATTGACAGCCAAGAGATTAAATTTAATAATTCTAGTAAGCAAAACATACTGGTGTAATTTTTAACTAAATTATAATGATTTAAATCTAAAATTTTAATTTTTTTTAAAAATATACCGCCATTTCTGATTGAATGACTCATTAATTAAACAGTAGCCTAATTTCTGTTTTTAAAAAATCTTGAAAAAATTTAAAAACCTTTTTGATAAGTTCTTAAAGTCAAATTTTAATATTAAAACTTACCTTTATCTATTTTCAATCAATTAATAATTCCAACTGCCAGAAATTTACAACAAAAAAAACAAAATTAATTACGGTAGTGCTTTTGTTATGTAACTCATAGAGGTGTCGAAAGATGACAGCTACCGGATGTTGATAGATACGCAGTGTATGGTGACCAATCGTTAACAAAATTAAAATTTTTTTTTTTTTTTTGGTTTTTAACAAATAGTGAAATTAAAAATTTAACGTTTCAGCACTTATATATTATAGAATTTTGGTTTAGATTTATAGCCAGACATTTGAATATGCTTTCTGAATAAATAAAAATTTTAAAATTCAAATTTCTTTTAAAATAATTGTAATTTAATAAGAAACAATGAGATTTTAAAACAAATTTATTTTGGTAAGTGTAAATAAAATGTGAACTTTTTCATTGTCGTTTGGTTTGTCCCGTTAAAAAAAAAATTGAAAGAACATGTAAGTGGGGGAGAAGAAAGAAAATTCCCCAAATTTAATAGAAAAAATTGTCACAATCTTGATTATTCTGAATTTTGAAATGAATGCCTTTTCTGTTTTTTTTAAATTGGTATAGCAAAATCAGAAGACTTACTTGTTAATTTATTTTTTTCGAGGGATATTTTTAATAAAGTACGAACAAATGTTTGACAAGTTTGTCAAAATCTCAAAAAAAAAAAATCAAGTAGAAATTTTATAATGGTTAGTTAGGGTAATTCCCAAACGTATAAAAAGTTACCATTGATGATAATTCTTCAAATTTAATTAAAACAAACTTTTATCGTGAATATTTTTTGAAGTTCAGTTATGAAAATGTTTTTATTTTCGAACTGTACTGTAGTGTTCAATACATATCTTTTTTTTAATTATCATGAATTACTTAATGCACCTACGGTCACAATTAATTCAAAAATTAAAGATTTTAAAATAAAAAGATACTTTTAAATGTTGATGTGAATTACTTGCAAACAGGCTGTTAAATTTTAGAAACGTAAGATTAAATTGCGTTATGTTTTGCCAGAACGCTTGCTAACTTATAGAATCATTTTGACCCATATGGAACACCGTACTTTATAAGATTTGAACATCGTACTTTATAACTTTGAACGTATTTGCACAAATAATTAATTCATTTTTTTCTGTTTAAACATATTTTTGGTGAAAATTTTTTATTAATTTTTTTTTGGTTTTATAGACAGTATAACTACTCAATTCTTAACTAAAAGAAAAACAGATAATAGTTCTTTAAAAAATTTTTAAAATATTTTTAAAACTTTATACATTATTTATAATAAAAATTAAAAAATGAAAACAATTTCTTTATAATTTTATTAGTAATCAAAAATTTTTTTTTCAGACTATAATGTCCTTAATTTTTATTATTTATTCCAGCAATTAAAATCTTATCAAATTAAATTTTATCAAAATTTTATTGCATTTTTATATTTCTATTCGGAGCAGATTTTGGTATCGTGTTTCATAATTTTAAATTAAAAAAATACATGATTTATATTTCCCGACGAGTTCTGCGTTTAACTAATAAAAACAAAAAATTCCAGAAAATTAAAATTCATTAAAATTTCATGAATTTACTTGAAGGGGGTAAACAGACTTAAAAAAAAATTGTTTTCATCAAAATTTTAAGAAGGTAATAATTTCAAAAATAATTTTATTCATTTGTTAATGAGTACTGAAAATTCTATTAAAATCCGACAAATATTTGATTTTTGCGAGAATTTCCTAATTAATGTGTTCGGAAACGAAAAAGAGTGAAGAAAAAAACACGACGTAATCAATTATAACATAGACGTAATATTTTTAACCACGCTAACTCCAAATCAAAAACAAAATTTTCGACAAAATTTCGAAAATGTTAAAAGGGATTAAAAATTTTATAAAATAATTAAAATTTACTTTGATCTTTCCTCTTCATAATATTATAAACGTTTTGGATAGAAAAATTTCCTTTACTAAGTTTTTAACCTTTTAAACTTTTTTTTTATGATGGATTTTTGTGACGTAATGGAGGTACCTACTTTATTATATATTTTGAATTTTATTTTTGGTTATCGAAAAAAATAAGTAAAGATGCAATAAGAATTGGTTAATTTGTTTTGCAAAATATATAGAGTTATTCCCCTTAGCTATTTATTTTAATCTCCTTTGGGTTGTAAATGACTATTTTTAAACAATTTTCCTCTTCGGACAGAAATAATCTTTTTAAACTAAACTTATGATATATTTATTCGTTATTCATTAGAAAAAATCTTTTCTGTCCATTTACGATTAATTTTAAAACAGGAAATACAATAAAAGGACTTGTTACTCGAAATTTGAATGTGTTGATCGACAAAGAAAAAAATAAATGTCTTTTCCAAATTAGACTAATTGAAATTCTAGGCTGTCGATTCAAACAGCAGATTAGGTGTCATTTTTACTTAATGACTGCTATTAAATTCAATTTAAAAAAAATGATATTCTGAAAATTCGAAAAATAAAATAAAATGAACTGTCTTACACCTTTCCGATTCCTCACACCCGAACAGCGTCGAAACCACTTTTTTTGGGGGGATGTTTGTCATCAGGAATATTTTAATCAAGATTAAATTGGAGAAGTCTTCACTTAACTTATTAAATCTTTAAATCGAAGATTATTTCGGCAAATGCATTGCATTTGATGGCCAAGAAGAATTAAATTTAGATTATATAAACTTTTATTAATTGGGAATTTTTAAACAAAATTAGCAATTAAATACTGAACAAACTAAAAGGCATAATTGCCTCTTAAATGTTTTTAACAAATTTTCTCTGCCTTTGCGAAATGTACCTCCACTCATTTTCGTAAACTTTTGTAAATTGACTTTTGAAAAATAATGATTTCTTGAAGGTTTTATTATAAGTTTTAATTGAAAGTTAAATGATTAAATTTCCTATTTCCAGTAAGTAAAATACTCTGGTGTATTTTCAACAGAAATTATATTGATTAGAATATAAAATTTTTCAATTTTTTTTATATTTAATTTTTTCGGTCATTTTTTAGCGATTGTTACATTTTATTTTAACTGTTTGATTATTTTTTGTACGGAAGTTAAAAAGCAGAAACAATTTTGTCACTGCCATTTAACATTATAAATTTAATAAATCGTTATCAATTTCCTCCCACCGTTTTTGTAGTGTTTCGTTTCGTTTAATAAATTTTAAAATCGGAATAAAAGTGCTATTAATTATACACAGTAGAATTAAACGGTAGACACAAAATATTGAAAAGGGATTACCAAGCACCTAGAAATTTAATATCAAAATGGTAAAAAAAATAACAGTAATGAATTAAACTTAAGTTTCAATGAATTAGGTTTTATTTAAAGTAAATCTTGATAGGTTTGAGGAAATAAATGCAGAGCTGGGTTTGTAAGGGATTACAGGAGAAAAAGCTACTAGGAAAAGGAAGATGTGGAAGGCCTTGATTGTCTACGTTCTGAAGGGATACTATACATTGAAGAAGAATAAAATCAATAGTAAGTTAAAAACAAAATTGTATAATTTTTGTATTTTTTTGTTAAATATTGATTATACAAATTTAATTTTATCAGATAATATATTTTAAAACGTAAACAATACTAATTTCCTAGATTACAGCCTTTTCGATCCTGCACACTTTTGAAAATTTTAAGTACGCTCTGGGGTGACACTAAACGAATTACGCGCGCTTTGGCCATGACAGTTTTTCTTATTTTTTTAAATACTACTATTGATAACCTATGAATGTTTTTGTTTCGTTGGCTATCAGGGGATAAATAAATATTATTTTGCCAATATTTTAAGCAAAATGTAAGAATTATTTTTATAAAATCCGGTTAATACTGATATTTAATAATTTTACTTCAAGTTTATAACTTATCTGTAGAATAAATGACTATTTTTCATTTTTAAATTTGTTTCTTTTACTTTTTAAATTTATAATAGAAGATCAGTAAATGATGTGACTGTGCTAATGTTTTTTACTTTTGAATCTTACGAAGGAAGTCATTAATAAGTGCCGTCATAGGGCGGATTTTAAAATTTAAATTTTTAAATTTTAATTTTAAATTTTTAAATTTTTAAATTTTTAATTTTTAATTTTTCTTTTTATAATTTTTCTGTGTATGTTTGTGTGTGTATGTATATTTGTATATAAGTGTACATATATATGTATATATGTATGTGTGTATATATGTATTTATGTGTGTAAAAAAAAATTTTTTTAGCGATTTAAATACTCTACTTATATTTCCCTCCATAATATTCATTAAATTTTTTATGTATTTTTTATATGTATGTGTGTATGTGTATAATGTATATATGTGTGTGTGTATACATATGTGTGTGTACATATATATTGTGCGTGTGGATTTTAGTTTAATAAATTTTGTGGCACAAGGCCGAATCTGCGGGGCTATAGAAGCAGGTAACTTTCAGCCATTGTCCTAAACTTGTGACATATCCGCGCAATTAGGTCAGTAATGTTTTTCTTCCTGACCACTGGCAATACTTTTCTCTATTCTTAACATAAATAACGTTAATTGTTTGATCGTTACATTTTTATTTTTTTGTTTAAATTTCTTTTAAATAAGTTAAAATAAAGAAATACTTTAGTCATGCCAATTAATAGTGTAGATGCAATGAATCACAATAATTTCCTCCAGCCTTTTTTGTACTCTTCTTTTTCGTTTAATAAATTAAAATCGGAATAAATAAAAAGTGCTATTAATTATGAACAGTACAATTAAACAGTAGACACAAAATACTGAAAGGTGAAGGGGGATTAACAAGCCAACTCAAAATTTTAATATCAAAAAATGGTAAGAAAAATAAAATAAGTAAATAAATAAATAAAAGCAAATTAACTAAAAATCAAAATTTCTAACGTGTTAACAAAGATTTAAAAAATATTTTTAATTAATTAAAAAATACTTTAATCTTTTCTCTTGATAATAACAGAAATATTTTAACGGGAAAAGTTCGTTTTTATTACGTTTAAGGTATTTTTTTTATTTTTACTTTCATGCATTTGAATATTTAAAAATTCTCTCTCTCTCTCTCTCTCTCTCTCTCTCTCTCTCTCTCTCTCTTTCCCTTTCCCTTTCCCCTTCCCTTTCCTTTCCCTTAACTTACCCGCGATTTGTTGTGTTTCGAACTCATTTTCCGCGCATTAATCGCAAAATGGAAGTAAAATGATTTGAGTTCAGCAGATACATTTGCACAGAAATGATGTTTTGAAAAGATTTGGGGGGGGAAAAAAGGCAAAACAAAAATTTCCCGTTATTTAGGTTCAATTCGATTGGTTGGTCTATTTTCTGCCGGCTCCGCCCACTTCATATAAATAAAGCTTGCGGGCGAGATGAGACGATTCATGAATATTCCTTGAAAGAAGCAACATGGATAACGAATATCTTCCTGACTTATTTCAAACATATGGTTCTCAATTTTTTGTGGAAGATAAAAATGAGGAAGAAAGAAATCCTCTCAGGGAAATTTTTTCCTGACACGTTGGCCACGAGCCTTAACACTCTTTGACCATTATTCTGACCTAACCGGAGCTGTTCGGGGAAGTTTATATCACCAAATCTGATTTGGTTTCGGCGATGCCGGAAATCCAAACCGAACAGTTCGTTCCGGCCACTCCTCAACAAGGACCCAGGAAAAGAGGTCGGCCACGAAAGAACGAACTCATTCCGGCTACTGAACCCAGTCGAAAATGTGGCAAGTTATTTTATTTACTTATTTTATTTTTAGTCCTAAGGAAATTAGTTAATTTATTTTACACTCTCTGTTAAAATTAAATACAATAAATAGGGGATATTAAGGTTCCGTTTTTTTCAGGGTTATATCATCGTAGATATGATAACCGGTCCGATAACTTTTTTTACTAATTCATCTACAGTCGAACGAAAGAAAACGTAGGAGCCAGGTCGAAAAGGCACAACACAACCACCAAGAAAGAGAACGAAGGAAAGGGATGACAATGCTTTGGAAGGTCTTCGAGAATTGGTCCTCGCTGTAAGGGACGATAAAAAGGCCTCCCAGAAGAAAATCATCGACGAGGTAACAAAATACCTCAAGGAGGAAAAGTCTGCTTTTCTTTCGTATTTGAAAGAAAAAGAAAGGCATGTAACTTGTAGAAGAAAAGAAGCGAAAATTAGAAGCCGAACTAGCTTCAGGCTCAAATGGTAAGAAATATTTTCAAATTTCTATCATATTTTTTTTTCTTTTTCCAATTTTTTTTATTTAGCTACACAGTCCACACCTTTTGATATCTAAAATGAAAAATGTCCTAGCTAGCTTTTTGTTATATTTCGTTTTCAAGGTTTGCCGTTTATCTCATTCGTTAACATGGAGGTATTGTAATTCGTTTACTACAACTAAATTTTCGACCGGTGTTCCTGAAATATTTCTTACACACGCACACACTTGGGGCCGTAGACATGTTTTAGCGTAGGAGCAAATCATCTGTCATGTATGGCGATGTTATGACGTCATTTTTCTTGGCGCGAACCTTCTGCCAATCAGAAAACTGCAACGGTTTCTTTTTCATATTTATATTTTTATTAAGAGGAAAGATCAAAGCAATTTTTAATTATTTTTTAAAATTTTTTGAATCCCTGCTAACATTTTCGAAATTTTTGATAGAAAATGTTGTTTTATTTGAGTTAACGACTCAAAAAAAATATTACGCCTTTATTACAAGAGGTTACGTGGTAGCTAATGACACAACCCACTTTTTTTCACGGTAAAAAACACATTAATTTGAAAATTCTCGCAAAAATCAAATAGTCGATTTTGAATAACTTTCTAGCACTCATTCACAAATGAATGAAATTATTTTTGAAATTATTATTTTTCAAAATTTCTGGTGAAAATATTTTTTTTAATTCTGTTACCCCCCCTCTACGTAAATCCATGAAATTTTAATAAATTTTAATTAGCTGTATAAATTTTTTTATTAGTTAAATGCAGGACTGTATTGGGGCATATAAATCTATGTTTTTTATTCTAAAGTGGACAACCTGGCCGAAAATCTGCTCCGAAGATTAAGATAAAAATGCAATAAAACTCTGATATAATTTAATTTGATAAACTTTTAATTGCTGGAATAAATAATAATTATTAAGGACATTATAGTTCGAAGAAAAAAAATTTGTTTACTAATAAATTTTTGAAATAATTGTTTTTATTTTTTGATATTTTTTATTATAATAATTCATAAAAGTGTTAAAAATGTTTTAAAAACCTGTTATAAAAACGTTGTTGAATTCTTTTTTACTTAAGAATTGATTATTATATTGCCTATCGAAAATTGAAAAGAATAAAAATCATTCACCCATTTTACTTTTAAGATAATGAAAAAAAAAAATTTTGGAAATTTTTATTAAGTACGGTGTTCCATAGGGGTCATAAGTTTCCCGTAGAGGTCGTATTGTTTTTGTAAGCAATAAGTGTTTGGATGAATTCCCCTTACATCGAAAAACCAAACAAACCAAACTTGGATTCTAATTTCATTCTTTTTTTATTAAATTAAAATTATTCTAAAAGAAATTTAATTTTTTCAGAAAGCATATTAATAATGTAAGATAAATATGTAATATCTAAACATAAATATATTTAATATTTCAGAAATATATTAATAAGTAACATAACATAGTTCGGTTATTTTAATTTAATTCCTTCTTTTAAAAGAAATTTAAATTTTATTTATTCAGAAAGGATATTTAATTTTTGGTTTATTCAGAAAGGATATTTAATTCTTATTTATTCAGAAAGGATATTTAATTCTTATTTATTCAGAAAGGATATTTAATTTTTATTTATTCAGAAAGGATATTTAATTTTTATTTATTCAGAAAGGATATTTAATTTTTATTTATTCAGAAAGCATAGTCTGGCTATAAATCTAAACTAAAATTCTATAAAATATTATACTTGCTGAAAATATTATGTTGGGGCCTTTAATTTTACTATTTAGTTAAAAAACAACAAAAAAATTTAAATTTCCATAAATATTACGTTTTAAGCGACACGAATTTTTTGTCACTTTTCGGGTCGCCATCCAAACGTCATTCACACCTGCTACTTTGTCAACACGTAATTTATCGCCTAGGATAAGCGCCTAGATAAGCGCTTATTAAAGTATGATTTATTTCGTAAATTTCCCGACATTAAGCACTTAATTCTTGTTTGAAATCAGAAAAACTAAGTTTCAATTATAAAAATCAACTTAAATAACGTGTCAAGAAGGTATATTTATTTGTGCAAGATTTTTAAAACAGAAATTTAGCTACTGTTTATATGATGTGTTGATTACTCAATAATGGCGGTAAATTTTTTAAAAAAATTTTCAGCAGTTAAATTTGTGATTCCGAGCAATATAATTTCGGTTTGAACTAAACCAGGGTATTTTGCTTAATCTCTTGGCTTTCAATTAAAGCTTCAAGAAAAACATTTTTATTTTTAAAAATTAAATTTAAATTGAGGTATCGAAAATGAGCAGTGTTTTTTTTTTTTTTTTTTTTTTTTTTTTTGTAGGTACCTAATTTTTATTTCTTATTTTTAGGTGTCCTTGTTATATGGGAAGAGAAGCGTGCGATGTCGGCTAAGGACCTTCCCAAATGAGTGAAAAGGCCATCTCGAGTACACCTCCGTGATGAGAATGTTGATTAAGCTATTGAACAGCCAGAATCGTTTCGCCCCGGATCACCCAGAAGTCCTGGCCAGTCTTCTGATGAAGAACAAATCAATGTCGAAGTGTGAAGAAGTCCATTTATCTTCTGGCCTAACTAAAAACACACGACCAACAGGATTTTTTTTTTTTTTGCTAAGATCGTCTCAGTAGCAATTCTGTTGCTTTTCCGGTGTTTTTTCTTCAGAAATGTCTGAAAGAATATCCCTTCTGGAACCCTATGGAAAAGCCGCGAGTATCAGGAAATCTCCCATTGAACCAAGGAGATCGATTTTTTTCCAACTATTCGTTTGGAAATTGGAAAGTTCCCTATCGTGAATACGGGGACAGTTACGGAGACCGTTGAAATATTGTCTTTCACTCGGAATTACATGACATTTTTTAAATTCTATTTTTCTATTTGTCTGAACAAACTTTCTCTTACCTTAGAAGCAGGTCTTAATAAAAAATTATTTTAAATATAAATCTCGTTTTGTTGTATTTGAATTTATCTTCTGTTATTTGTGTCAAATTTAACAGATTTTCACAGGTGAAATGCAAAATAAATCTAACTTTTTATTTCAATTTCATTGACTCTTCTTCATTGCCGAAGAGAAGTTGAAATTGTGAGGAAAATTTCTAACCTCGACCACATTTATTGTATATTGGGGTGGGTTTTCGACCCTCCACGTATACTGAGAACCTTCCATGTACTATGCACCTAAGGGTTAAATAGTAAAATTTTATTTATTTATTTTTTTTTTTAACATTGCATTTTCTTAAGACATAAGACACGCTTTCATCATTTTAATTTAAAGGTTGTTTTTCTTCATATTTGAAAAACGGGATTTTTATTTCTGGATATTAAACACGACCAAAGAAAAAAAGTGAAAGTTTTAAGCGCTCCTCGAAATGTAAACAAAACCCTTGACAATTATGTAACCAACCTTTCAAGAAATCTTTTAATAGTTTAAAAACAGGGTATCTACTGAAGAAAATAGTTTGAATAAATGAAAAAAGGTTACATTTTCCAATTAATGAAGTAAAAAACGTTTTTACTTACTCCTTTCGAAGTTGGTTGAAATAATTTGGTTTGAAATGCGTTCGAGACCAGCTCGAAACAATGACGTGCACCGGAACGTTCACTACTTAGCACATTTCCGAAAATCGAAGAAAAATTAACAAATCACAATGAAAAATGTCTTAATTCGTAATTTCTCATTAATTTATAATAACGGTCATCGAAAAATTTTTATTAAAGACATTAAATATTCCTTCAATTTTATTAAAAAATAATTTATTACAATGAATTAAAAACTGATATTCTGCTCGTCTTACAACAATTAGAAAATATTCCACAGATTTTTGTTTTTAACTACTATATTCAGTGTTTTATTCCTAAATCCTTAAATTTAAAAGGAAAACCTGGATGTGTATCACTGCAACTCTAATCATCTGCCCCCCCTTGTTTTCAGAAACATTGAATAATTGCTTATCTGAAACTTCCACGTGAAAATTTTTTTGACCCTATTTAAACTTTAAAACTACGATAAGAATAAATCAATATTATTTTCTTAAATGACAGAATCCTATTTAAAAGGAATTTATAGGATACCTGTAATTTTTGTATTTCATACACATGCATATAATTTTTTTTTTTTTAGTACTCTAAACATAATTTTTTACTTGGTGCACATATTTGAATTGCTAACGCTACTTTTTATTTTTCCTTAAATTAATAACAACCTACCAAGATAGAGAAAATTTACTAAAGAAAAGTTGTTTGTCATCAATCGAACCTGTATTTTCTAATGAACAGACAGAAACATGATACAGGTTTGATTACTGACAGGTACAAACTTTAAGTAATTCTCAGTCTTGGCTGGTTATGAATTTCAGTTAAAGAAAAAAGCAAAAAGATAGTCGTAGCAACTCAGATATACCTACCAACTTAAAATATTGTAGTAGATATATATATATATATATATATATATATATACACACACAAATTTTGATAAAAATCAACAAGGTTCCTAAGAATTCTATTATTTTGGACCATTAACCTTCTTTCAATATATCTTTCAAGCAGAAATGCAGGAAAAAAATTGTTAAACAACAATTTATTGGCTCTGAATCATTGACAAATGCCTGTCCAATATCTATATATCTATCTCTCTCTCTCTCTCTATATATATATATATATGAAATGATTTGTTTGAACATTATTTTATATCGATACTCGTATTTAAGTTGGATATTCTGTTTTTAATTAAACAGTATTATATATTGATATCTACTGGCCTGATTATTTACGATAAACTTTTTTTATGAAAAATGTATGTCATTCGGCAGGATTCGAACCTGCGACCCCTATCCAATAGGGAAGCTATCATGTGATCTGGCACGTCTTACAATATTCTGATTTATTTTGTTATTTTTTTATAAAATTTTTTACCGTTCATTATTTATTTATTTTTCATACTTCTCAATTTAAACAGAATGATCAGATATTCGAAGAAAACCACGAATTTGTTCGCCAAAAGAGTCAATTTTTTAGGCTCGAAACACGTATGTATATATATATATATATATATATAATCACATTCTAGTTCATAACTATATATAATAATATTCTATTCCATACATATATATATATATATATATATATATAATGACAAAAAGTATGCTATCCAGAAATGATTTTCTACCAAAAAAGTACAGAAAAAAACATCAATTTTGACACAAAGTATCATTACAATATAACACATCATATCATCTACGCTGAGGACATGTTCAGAAAAGTTGCAATCGTCTGTCATTTTGTCATGAAACCTTCTGTCGGTGAGAAAAAAAAAAAGAAAAATATCTTTCTGTTCAAATTTTGTTAACAAGTCTCAAGCTATTTTTTCAAATTTCTCTTTGAAATTTGATGTTCAAATAAACATTTTATGCTTAATTTTAGAGTTCTGTTCCGTTTGGAAAGAGAGGCGGGGATGTCTGCCAAGGACCTTCAAAGTTTTCAGAGACTAATATCAAGAAAAATATACAAGATGAGAAAATTGATGAAGCGATTTGACTACTCGAATAAACTCCTGATATCAGTCGGAAAGTCCTGGCCAGTCCTCTGATGATTGGGAAGAGGACATCAATGTTGAGGCGTGTTCGATCTTCTGGTTTGAATATACACACGACCAACAGCAACACGTTCTCCGCAGAACCTCGTCCTGCAGTGATGACAAAAAAGCCCTCGCGTTGAAAATAGTGGATGAGACAACGAAGTACTTAAAAAAAAAGAGAAAGAGACGCAAACTTAAAGCCGAATTTGTTTTAGATTCAAAAAAAAGAAATACATGGATTTTTATTAATAAATTTTTCCTTTTACTTCCATTCCTTGAATATTTAAAATGCCTTAACTAGCTTTTTAATATTTTTGTTTGGTCATTCTGTCTGTCTGTCTCTCTGTCTGTCTCTGTCTGTCTCTCTCTCTGACAGACATTAAGTTTATTTCAAATCAGCTTCTAATCTCACCTTATCAAATCAGATTTTAATTATAAAACACAGGAGTAAATAGACACCGAGTTGAGAACTACTGATATCAAGAATGTCATTTTTAAAACCAGTTGCCAACTTGACATTTTCAAATCGATCAGATTTACAGGAGTAAATAGATGATGTGTTGAGAATTGATACTGGCGAAGATCATCTTGAAATCAGCCGCCAATTTTATCTCTATCAAATCAATCAGGTTTACTATGATGTCAATGAGTAAACAGATACTTAGAGTATAACGGATGATATCAAGAAGGATATCTTTGAAATCAGCTACAAAAAACCTGATCTGTTCAAGTTGAAAAAAACAGTAAGTTATGCAATGTTAACTTTTCCATTGAAAACTCTCGTAACGATTTGATTACCCACTAACTCAAATCAAACCAGATGAAGAATTTCTAACGTGTTAGAAGAGATTAAAAAAATTCTTTTTCCAATAATTAAAAAAATACTTTGATCTTACCTCTTGATAATAACAGAAACATTTCTATGGAAAATGTCTATTTTTTTATTAGTGTGGGGCATTTTTATTTATATTGTGCTATTTTTTAGCGATTTGGTGGAGATACCTACAAAAAAAGTCTATTTTTGAAATCAGCTGCCAAATTTAACTCATCAAATTGATCAGTTTTTACAAATAAAGCAGAGTTGCCAAATGCTCATATCAAGAGTGGTCATTTTTTATTACAGTTACCGATATGAACTTTCCAATTAAAGCAGGAGTAAATAGATACCAAGTTGAGAACGAGGGAAGTCATTTTTGAAATCAACTGCCAAGTATGTATCAGATTGATCAGATTTACTATTAAAACAGGAATCAATAGAAATCAAGTTGAGAATCGATGACATCAAGAAGGTCATTTTGAAATCAGGTGCCTTTTGATCACGCCAAATGAATCAGATTTACAATTTATTCATAGTAGTTGACATTGATGACAAAATCCTAAATGAGGATAGTCATTTTAGAAATCAGCTTAGATTTTAAATTTTAGGAGCTTAGCAAATCAATCAGATTTATTAATAAGACAGGAGTAAATTTATACTGAGCTGAAAAAATTATTACATTCAGAAGGTCATTTTTGAAGAACTCATTGTCAATTTGATCTTATCAAATTGATTAGATTTTCTATTAAGACAGGAATAAATAGTTACTTATTTGAGAATTGATGTTATCAAGAAGGTCATTTTTAAAATCAGCTGCCAATTTGATCTATCAAATTGATCAGATTTACTATAAAGAAATAAAAGTAGATAATAAATATTTGAGGAATGATGCTCTCAAGGTCATTTTTTTAAATCAGATGCGAATATGCTCGTACCAACGAAATCAGATTTACCTTTAAACAGGCGTAAATACATAGCCAAAGGTGAATTGATGATATGAAGAATAATCCTTCGCCAATATGACCATGAAATTGACCAGATTTCCAATTAAGACAGGAATAAATTGATACCAAGTTTAGAATTTTTTTATATCAAGGGAGTCATTTTTTTAATTAAACTGTTCGACTTTATCAAATCATTCAGACTTATTATAAATAGGAGTAAATACATACTGATTTGAGAATTGATGATATCAAGAAAAAATTTTTAAATCCGTAGCCAATTGACTTTATCAGATCAATCAGATTTACCTTTAACAAGGGAGTAAATTGATACGGAGCTAAGAATTGATGATATCAAGAAAGTTGTTTTGAAATCCGCTGTCAGTTTGACTTTATCAAATCGTTATTTATTAGAATGGCAAGTAAATCTGCACTGAGTTAGAGGTGATGTTATCTGATGTAGGTCATTACACAGCTTAACTTCCATTTTTGATGTTATCAAATCAATCAAATTTACTCTTAAAACAGGAGTAAATAGATACCTTTTTCAGAACGGATGACATCCAGGAGAGGTTATGTTTTTAAATCAGCTGCCAATTTGACCTTATCAAATCGATCAGATTTACTAAGACAGGAGTAAATAGGAATTGTATTGAGAATTGATGTTATCAAAAAGTTCATATTTGAATTCAGCTGTCAATTTGATCTTATTTAATTGATCAGATTTACTATTAAGATGAATAAATAAATATTGAGTTGAGAATTGATGATACCAATAAGGTCATTTTTTTAAAAATCCACTGCCAATTGGAAGTTATGATGTTGATCTGATTTACAATTATGACATGTGTAAATAGATACTAGCTGAGATATCAAGGAAGTCATTTTTTGGAATCAACTGAACGATTATGTATCAGATTGATCAGATTTACTATAAATTCAGGTGTAATTGATAGGGAGTTGAGCATTGATAACATCAACATAGTCATTTTAGAAATTCGAACTTATCAAATCGATCAGTTTACAAATAAAGCAAGAGGAGTAAATAGATGATGAGTTGAAAATTGATGATATCAAGAAGGTTATTTTTCATCACAGCTGCCAATTTGAACTTAGCAAATTGGGTTACTATTTACTATTAAGACTGGAGTAAATAGATACTGAGTTCATTATGACATCAAGGACATATTTGATATCAGCTGCCAATTTGAAGATCAAATCGATCAAATTTACTATTAAGAAAAAGTAGATAAATACGAAGTTGTTAACTGATGATATCAAGGTCATTTTTTTAAAATCAGCTGCTAATTTGATCGTATCACATCACTCAGATGTACTTATAAGATAGGAGCAATAGATACCGAGTTGAATTCATATGACATCAAGTTTATTTTTGTAATCAGCTCCCAATTTTACTTCATCAAATCAGTCAGGTTTACAATTAAGGCAGGAGTAAATGAGTAGTGAATTGAAATTGATGATGATATCAAGAAAGTCATTTTAAAATTAAGCTGATACTTTGAACTTGTCACATCGATCAGATTTACATTGAAGACAGGAGAAAATAGGGAATGCATTGAAAATTGATGATGTCACAAAGGTCATCTTTGAAATCAGCTGCCAATTTTATCATATCAAATCAATCAGATTTACTATGAAGTCACGAGTAAATAGATACTAAGTTGAGAACTGATGATATCAAAAATGTCATTTTGAAATCAACTGCAAAATTGA
>JBBBDQ010013698.1:0-19870 GCA_037127315.1 Ascarosepion bandense
CAAAATAGTTTTCATGTCCTTAAACCCCAAAATAATAATCATTAAGAACAACCCATGAGCCAGTGTCCTCCAGTTACCCAATATCCTCATCTTTACTCCTGAGAAGCACTTAAAGAGTTTTAGCAGCCCAGCATCCCCACAGCTAATTACACCCATGACAGTGTTCAATAAACCACAGCCTGAAACTTTACTCCTGCATGAGCTGAAAGAATAACATCCCAAACCTCACACATCACATATACCCATGCCAGGTGTTCTACATGAACCAATGTCTTGAACTGGCTTGTGTGTTACCCTTGTGTTTTCATGTCTCCAATAAAATCCCTGCAAATTATTATGAAAATCAATATGAAGTGTTCTCGATGAACCATCGTCCCCAGCCTGACTCAGTGCTTTAAAATGGTTTTCCATGTCTTCAAATCCTCAAGCAAATAATTTAATACACATACTTAGCCAGCCAGTTTCTGTTGTAATCCAATGACTCAACCTGGCTCAAGCGATCTTTAAATAGTTTTTCTCCACACCCCAAACTGCATAATAATTATTATAGCCTGTTAACAGTGTTTCTGGTTAAACCAATGTCTCTGAACTTTTTATTCTTGTGTTACCTCAAAATAGTTTTCATGTCTCAGCAAACCTCACACTTCCATTATATACCTATGGTTAGTGTTCTCTGGGTTAAACCAATGTCTTGAACTTTTTACTCTTGTGTTACCTTTAAAAAGGTTTTCATGTCCTTCATAAACCCCTGCATAATAATTATTATATAACTCCATGGTTAGTGTTCTCTGGTTAAACCAATGTCTCTGAACTTTTTACTCTTGTGTTACCTTTAAAATAGTTTTCATGTTCCATAAACCCTGCATAATAATTATTATATACCCATGCGAATAGTGTTCTCTGGTTAAACCAATGTCTCTGGAACTTTTACTTTTGTGTGTTACCTTAAAATAGTTTTCATGTCTCAGTAAACCCTGCATAATAATTATTATATACCCATGGTTAGTGTTCTCTGGTTAAACCAATGTCTTCAACTTTTTACTCTTGTGTTACCCTTTAAAATAGTTTTCATGTCTCAGTAAACCCTGCATAATAATTATTATATACCTATGGTTAGCAAGTGTTCTCTGGTTAAACCAATGTCTCTGAACTTTTTACTCTTGTGTTACCCTAAAATAGTTTTCATGTCTCAGTAAACCCTGCATAATAATTATTATATACCCATGGTTAGTGTTCTCTGTTAAACCAATGTCTCTCAACTTTTTACTCTTGTGTTACCCTTAAAATAGTTTTCATGTCTCAGTAAACCCTGCATAATAATTATTATATACCCATGGTTAGTGTTCTCTTGGTTAAACCAATGTCTCTCAACTTTTTACTCTTGTGTTACCCTTAAAATAGTTTTCATGTCTCAGTAAACCCTGCATAATAATTATTATATACCCATGGTTAGTGTTCTCTGGTTAAACCAATGTCTCTCAACTTTTACCTCTTGTGTTACCCTTAAAATAGTTTTCTTTGACAACTCAGTAAACCCTGCATAATAATTATTATATACCCATGGTTAGTGTTCTGTGTTAAACCAATGTCTCTGAACTTTTTACTCTTGTGTTACCCTTAAAATAGTTTTCATGTCTCAGTAAACCCTGCATAATAATTATTATATACCTATGGCTAGTGTTCTCTGGTTAAACCAATGTCTCTCAACTTTTACTCTTGTGTTACCCCGAAAATAGTTTTCATGTTCTAGCAAACCCTGCATAATAATTATTACATACCCATGGTTAGTGTTCTCAGTTAAACCAACGTCTCTGAACTTTTTACTCTTGTGTTACCCCTTAAAATAGTTTTCATGTCTCAGTAAACCTGCATAATAATTATTATATACCCAGTGTTAGTGTTCTCTGGTTAAACCAATGTCTCTGAACTTTTTACTCTTGTAAGTTACCTTTAAAATAGTTTTCATGTCTCAGTAAACCCTGCATAATAATTACGAGACAATTTCATGGTTAGTGTTCTCTGGTTAAACTAATGTCTCTCAACTTTTTACTCTTGTGTTACCCTTAAAATAGTTTTCATGTCTCAGTAAACCCTGCATAATAATTATTATATACCCATGGTTAGTGTTTCCTGTTAAACCACTGTCTCTGAACTTTTTACTCTTGTGTTACCCTTTAAAATAGTTTCATGTCTCAGTAAACCCTGCACAATAATTATTATACACTCATGGTTAGTGTTCTCTGGTTAAACCAATGTCTCTGAACTTTTTACTCTTGTGTTACTCCCTTTTAAAATAGTTTTCATGTCTTCAGTAAACCCTGCATAATAATTATTATATACCCATGGTTAGTGTTCTCTGTTAAACCATAATGTCTCTCAACTTTTTACCTTTTTGTGTTACCCTTAAAATAGTTTTCTATGTCTCAGTAAACCCTGCATAATAATTATTATATACCCATGGTTAGCAGGCTCTCTTCAAGTTAAACCAATGTCTCTCAACTTTTTACCTTGGTGTCATCTTTAAAATAGTTTTCATGTCTCAGTAAACCCTGCATAATAATTATTATATACCCATGGTTAGTGTTCTCTGGTTAAACCAATGTCTCTCAACTTTTTTTTACCTTATGTTACCCTTAAAATAGTTTTCATGTCTCAGTAAACCCTGCATAATAATTATTATATACCCATGGTTAGTGTTCTCTGGTTAAACCAATGTCTCTCAACTTTTTACCTTTTTGTGTTACCCTTTAAAATAGTTTTCATGTCTCAGTAAACCCTGCATAATAATTTATTATATACCCATGGTTAGTGTTCTCCTCAAGGTTAAATCAATGTCTCTGAACTTTTTACTCTTACAGGTTACCCTTAAATAGTTTTTGTCTCAGAACCCTGCATAATAATTATTATATACCCATGTTAGTGTTTCTGGTTAAACCAATGTCTCTCAACTTTTTACCTTGTGTTACCCTTTAAAATAGTTTTCAACTCAGTAAACCCTGTAATAATAATTATTACATACCCATGGTTAGTGTTCTCTGGTTAAACCAATGTCTCTCAACTTTTTACTCTTGTGTTACCTCAAAATAGTTTTCATGTCTCAGTAAACCCTGCATACAATAATTATTATATACCCATGGTTAGTGTTCTTCAAGTTAAACCAATGTCTCTGAACTTTTTACCACACCTTTAAAATAGTTTTCATGTCTCAGTAAACCTAGTAATAATAATTATTATATACCCATGGTTAGTGTTCTCTAAGTTAAACCAATGTCTCTGAACTTTTTACTCTTGTGTTACCCTTAAAATAGTTTTCATGTCTCAGTGTTCCCTGCATAATAATTATTATATACCCATGGTTAGTGTTCTCTGGTTAAACCAATGTCTCTCAACTTTTTACTCTTGTAAGCATTCTTTAAAATAGTTTTCATGTCTCAGTAAACCCTGCATAATAATTATTATGATAACCACATATGCTCCTGGGTTAAACCAATGTCTCTGAACTTTTACTGCAAGCATTTCAAATATTTCTATGTCTCAGTAAACCTCATATAATAATTATTACATACCCATGGTTAGGTGTTCTCTGGTTAAACCAATGTCTCTCAACTTTTACTCTTGTGTTACCTTTTAAATAGTTTCTGTTCCAAACTTTAATAATTATTATATACCCATGGTTAGTGTTCTCTGGTTAAACCAATGTCTCTCAACTTTTTACTCTTGAAGTACTTTTAAAATAGTTTTTCATGTCTCAGCAAACCCTGCATAATAATTATTATACACCATGGTTAGTGTTCCCTGGTTAAACCAATGTTCTGAACTGTACTGTGTTACCCTTAAATAGTCATGTCTCAGTAAACCCTGCATAACAATTATTATATACCTGCTATTAGTGTTTCTGTTAAACCAATGTCTCTGAACTTTTTACCTTGTGTTACCCTTAAAATAGTTTTCATGTCTCAGTAAACCCTGCATAATAATTATTATATACCCATGGTTAGTGTTCTCACAAATTAAATATTTCTTAAAATCTTTATTTCCTCTTGAAGTACTAAAATAGTTTTCATGTCTCAGTAAACCCTGCATAATAATTATTATATACCTATGGTTAGTGTCTTTCTGGTTAAACCAATGTCTCTGAACTTTTTACTAAAGTACTTTAAAATAGTTTTGCAGGGTCTCAGGAACCCTGCATATTAATTAATATATACCCATGGTTAGGGTTTTCTAAGGAAACTTAATGTCTCTCAACTTTTTACTCTTGTGTTACCTTAAAATAGTTTTCATGTCTCATAAACCCTTAATAATTATTATATACCTGTTATTAGTGTTCTCTGTTAAACCAATGTCTCTCAACTTTTACTCTTGTGTTACCCTTAAAATAGTTTCTATGTCTCAGTAAACCCTGCATAATAATTATTATATACCCATGGTTAGTGTTCTCTGGTTAAACCAATGTCTCTCAACTTTTTGTTTTTAAAGGCCTTAAAATAGTTTTCATGTCTCATGTAAACCTCAGCAATAATTATTACATACCCATGGTTAGTGTTCTCTGTTAAATGAATGTCTCTCAACTTTTACTCTTGTGTTACCCTTAAAATAGTTTTCATGTCTCAGTAAACCCTGCATAATAATTATTATATACCTTCCATGGTTAGTGTTCTCAATAAACCAATGTCTCTGAACTTTTTTACTTCTTGTGTTACCCCTTAAAATAGTTTTCATGTCTCAGTGCAAAACCCTGCATAATAATTATTATATACCCATGGTTAGGTGTTCTGTTGGCCAATGTCTCTCAACTTTTTACTTCCTTATGTTACCCTTTAAAATAGTTTTCATGTCTCAGTAAACCCTGTACACACCATTATATACCCATGGTTAGTGTTCTCTGGTTAAACCAATGTCTTCTAACTTTTTACTCTGTGTTACCCTTAAAATAGTTTTCATGTCTCAGGAACCCCATAATAATTATTATATACCCATGGTTAGTGTTCTGGTTAAACCAATGTCTCTCAACTTTTTACTCTTGTGTTACCCTTAAAATAGTTTTCATGTCCTAGCAACCCTGCATAATAATTATTATATACCCATGGTTAGTGTTCTTCTGCTAAACCAATGTCTCTCAACTTTTTACTCTTGTGTTGCTCCTTAAATATTTTCATGTCTCCAGTAAACCCTGCATAATAATTATTATACACCCATGGTTAGTGTTCTCTGGTTAAACCAATGTCTCTGAACTTTACTCTTGTGTCATCTTTTAAAATAGTTTTCATGTCTCAGCAAACCCTGCATAATAATTATTATATACCCATGGTTAGGTGTTCTCTGCTAAACCAATGTCTCTGAACTTTTTTACTCTTGTGTTACTCCTTAAAATAGTTTTCATGTCTCAGTAAACTCTGCAGTAATAATTATTATATACCCATGGTTAGTGTTCTCTGGTTAAACCAATGTCTCTCAAATTTTTACTCTTTGTGTTACCCTTAAAATAGTTTTCATGTCTCAGTAAACCCTGCATAATAATTAATACATACCCATGGTTAGTGTTTCTTCGGTTAAACCAATGTCTTTGAACTTTTTACTCTTGTGTTACCCTTAAAATAGTTTTCATGTCTCAGTAAAATCTGCATAATAATTATTATATACCCATGGTTAGTGTTTCTGTTAAACTAATGTCTCTGAACTTTTTACTCTTGTGTTACCCTTAAAATAGTTTTCATGGTCTCAGTAAACCCTGCATAATAATTATTATATACCCATGGTTAGTGTTCTCTTGGTTAAACCAATGTCTCTCAACTTTTACTCTTGTGTTACCCTTAAAATAGGTTTTCATGTCTCAGTAAACCCTGCATAATAATTATTATATACCTGCTGGTTAGTGTTCTCTGGTTAAACCAATGTCTCTCAACTTTTTACCTCTTGTGTTACCTTAAAATAGTTTTCATGTCTCAGTAAAAACCCCATAATAATTATTATATACCCATGGTTAGTGTTCTCTGCTAAACCAATGTCTCTCAACTTTTTACTCTTGTGTTATCTTAAAATAGTTTTCATGTCTCAGTAAACCCTGCATAATAATTATTATATACCCATGGTTAGTGTTCTCTGGTTAAACCAATGTCTCTCTGAACTTTTTACTCTTGTATACTTTAAAATAGTTTTCATGTCTCAGCAAACCCTGCATAATAATTATTATATACCTTGCTAGTGTTCCCCTGGTTAAACCAATGTTCTCTTAAACTTTTTATTTTGTTACCCTTTAAAATAGTTTTCATGTCTCAGTAAACCCTGTGCATAATAATTATTATATACCCATGGTTAGTGTTCTCTGTTAAACCAATGTCTCTCAACTTTTTACTCTTGTGTTACCCTTAAAATAGTTTTCATGTCTCAGTAAACCCTGCATAATAATTATTATATACCCATGGTTAGTGTTCTCTGGTTAAACCAATGTCTCTCAACTTTTTACTCTTGTGTTACCCTTAAAATAGTTTTCATGTCTCAGTAAACCCTGCATAATAATTATTATATACCCATGGTTAGTGTTCTCTGAAGTTAAACCAATGTCTCTGAACTTTTACCTCAAAGGATTCTTCTAAAATAGTTTTCATGTCTCAGTAAACCCTGCATAATAATTATTATATACCCATGGTTAGTGTTCTCTGGTTAAACCAATGTCTCTGAACTTTTTACTCTTGTGTTACCCTTTA
This sequence comes from Ascarosepion bandense, assembly GCA_037127315.1. Lineage (NCBI taxonomy): Eukaryota > Metazoa > Mollusca > Cephalopoda > Sepiida > Sepiidae > Ascarosepion > Ascarosepion bandense. Next base: position 6,708 of record JBBBDQ010013698.1, read on the forward strand.
AAATAGTTTTCATGTCTCAGTAAACCCTGCATAATAATTATTATATACCTATGGTTGTGTTCTGGTTAAACCAATGTCTCCAACTTTTTACCTTGTGTTACCCTTAAAATAGTTTTCTATGTCTCAGTAAACCCTGTAATAATTATTATATACCCATGGTTAGTGTTCTCTGGTTAAACCAATGTCTCTCAACTTTTTACTCTTGTGTTACCTCCTTAAAATAGTTTTCAGGTTCTGTAAACCCTGCATAATAATTATTATATACCCATGGTTAGTGTTCTCTGGTTAAACCAATGTCTCTCAACTTTTTACTCTTGTGTTACCCCTTTAAAATAGTTTTCATGTCTCAGTAAACTCCTGTGAAATAATTATTATATACCCATGGTTAGTGTTCTCTGGTTAAACCAATGTCTCAACTTTTTACCTTGTAAGTTAATTAAAATAGTTTTCATGTCTCATAAACCTCACAATAATTATTATATACCCATGGTTAGTGTTCTCTGGTTAAACCAATGTCTCTCAACTTTTTACTCTTAGCATTTTAAAATAGTTTTCTATGTCTCAGTAAACCTGCATAATAATTATTATATACCCATGGTTAGTGTTCTTCTGGTTAAACCAATGTCTCTCAACTTTTACTCTTGTGTTACCCTTAAAAATACTTATGTCTCAGTAAACCCTGTATAATAATTATTATATACCCATGGTTAGTGTTTGGTTAAACCAATGTCTCTGAACTTTTTACTCTTGTGTTACCTTTAAAATAGTTTTCATGTCTCAGTAAACCCTGCATAATAATTATTATATACCCATGGTTAGTGTTCTCTGCTAAACCAATGTCTCTTCAACTTTTTACTCTTGTGTTACCCTTAAAATAGTTTTCATGTCTCAGTAAACTTGCATAATAATTATTATATACTCATGGTTAGTGTTCTGGTTAACCCTAATGTCTCTCAACTTTTTACCTTGTGTTACCCTTTAAAATAGTTTTCATGTCTCAGTAAACCCTGCATAATAATTATTACATACCCATGGTTAGTGTTCTCTGTTGCCCAATGTCTCTCAACTCTTTACTTTATGTGTTACCTTGAAAATAGTTTTCATGTCTCAGTAAACCCTGCATAATAATTATTATATACCGGTTAGTGTTTCTGGTTAAACCAATGTCTCTGAACTTTTTACTCTTGTGTTACCTTAAAATAGTTTTCATGTCTCAGTAAACCCTGCATAATAATTATTATATACCCATGGTTAGTGTTCTCTGTTAAACCAATGTCTCTGAATCTTTTTACTCTTGTGTTACTCTTTAAAATAGTTTTCATGTCTCAGTAAACCCTGTATAATAATTATTATATACCCATGGTTATGTTCTCTGTTAAACCAATGTCTCTGAACTTTTTGATTTTTGTGTTACCCTTAAAATAGTTTTCATGTCCAGTAAACCCTGCATAATAATTATTATATACCCATGGTTAGTGTTCTCTGTTAAACCAATGTCTCTCAACTTTTTACCTGTGTTACCCTTAAAATAGCTTTCATGTCTCAGTAAACCCTGCATAATAATTATTATATACCCATGGTTAGTGTTCTCTGGTTAAACCAATGTTCTGAACTTTTTACTTTGTGTGTTACCTTTAAAATAGTTTTTATGTCTCAGTAACCCTGTACACACCATGACACCTCCATGGTTAGTGTCTTCTCTGCTAAACCAATGTTCTTGAACTTTTACTCTTGTGTTACCTTTAAAATAGTTTTCATGTCTCAGTAAACCCTATAATAATTATTATATACCCATGGTTAGTGCTTCCTGTTAAACCAATGTCTCTGAACTTCTTTTACTCTTGTGTTACCCTAAAATAGTTTTCATGTCTCAGTAAACCCTGCATAATAATTATTACATACCCATGGTTAGTGTTCTCTGTTAAACCAATGTCTCCCAACCTCTTTTTACTCTTGTGTTACCCTTAAAATAGTTTTCATGTCTCAGCAACCCTGCATAATAATTATTACATACCCATGGTTAGTGTTCTCTGGTTAAACCAATGTCTCTGAACTTTTTACTCTTTGTGTTACCCTTAAAATAGTTTTCATGTCTCAGTAAACCCTGCATAATAATTATTATATACCCATGGTTAGTGTTCTCTTGGTTAAACCAATGTTCTCTAACTTTTACTCTTGTGTTACCCTTTAAAATAGTTTTCATGTCTCAGTAAACCTGCATAATAATTATTACATACCCATGGTTAGTGTTCTCTGGTTAAACCAATGTCTCTGAACTTTTTACCTTGTGTTACCCTTAAAATATTTTTCATGTCTCAGTAAACCCTGCATAATAATTATATACCCATGGTTAGTGTCTTTCTGGTTAAACCAATGTTCCCCTGAACTTTTACCTTGTGTTACCTTTAAAATAGTTTACAACTAGTAAACCCTGCATAATAATTATTATATACCCATGGTTATGGTTTCTATTAAACCAATGTCTCTGAACTTTTTACTCTTGTGTTACCCTTAAAATAGTTTTCATGTCTCAGTAAACCCTGGCATAATTATTATATACCTATGGTTAGTGTTCTCTGGTTAAACCAATGTCTCTCAACTTTTTACTCTTTGTGTTACCCTTTAAAATAATTTTCATGTCTCAGTAAACCTGCATAATAATTATTATATACCCATGGTTAGTGTTCTCTGTTAAACCAATGTCTCTGAACTTTTTACTCTTGTGTTACCCTTTAAAATAGTTTTCATGTCTCAGTAAACCCTGCATAATAATTATTATATACCCATGGTTAGTGTTCTCTGGTTAAACCAATGCTTGAACTTTACCTGTGTTACCCTTTAAAATAGTTTTCATGTCTCAGTAAACTCCTGCATAATTATTATATACCCATGGTTAGTGTTCTTCTGTTAAACCAATGTCTCTCAACTTTTTACTCTTGTGTTACCTTAAAATAGTTTTTCATGTCTCAGTAAACCTCACATAATAATTATTATATACCCATGGTTAGTGTTCTCTGGTTAAACCAATGTCTCTGAACTTTTACTCTGTGTTACCTTAAAATAGTTTTCATGTCTTGTGCAACCCTGCATAATAATTATTATATACCCATGGTTAGTGTTCTCTGTTAAACCAATGTCTCTGAACTTTTTACTCTTGTGTTACCCTTAAAATAGTTTTCATGTCTCAGTAAACCCCATAATAATTATTATATACCCACAAGGGTGCTCTCTGTTAAACCAATGTCTTCTGGAACTTTTTACTCTTGTGTTACCCTTAAAAATAGTTTTCATGTCTCAGCAAACCCAATAATGAATATATACCCAGTATGGTGTTCTCTGGTTAAACCAATGTCTCTGAACTTTTTACTCCTTGTGTTACCCTTAAAATAGTTTTCATGTCTCAGTAAACCCCACATAATAATTATTATATACCCATGGTTATGTTCTCTGTTAAACCAATGTCTCTGAACTTTTTACTCTTGTAAATATCTTTAAAATAGTTTTCATGTCTCAGTAAACCCTGCATAATAATTATTATATACCCATGGTTAGTGTTCTCTGGTTAAACCACTGTCTCTGAACTTTTTACTCTTAAACACTTTTTAAATAGTTTTCATGTCTCAGTAAAACTCAATAATAATTATTATATACCCATGGTTAGTGTTCTCTGCTAAACTCAATGTCTCTGAACTTTTACTTTGTGTTACCCTTAAAATAGTTTTCATGTCTCTAGCAACCCTGCATAATAATTATTATATACCCATGGTTAGTGTTCTCTGCTAAACCAATGTCTCTGAACCCTTATTTTTTGAATACCCTTAAAATAGTTTTCATGTTTCATAAAACCTGCATAATAATTATTATGTTCCATGGTTAGTGTTCTCTGTTAAACCAATGTCTCTGAACTTTTTACTCTTGTAAGTTACCTTTAAATAGTTTTCATGTGTCCTCAGCAGTTCTACAGAATTATTACATACCCATGGTTAGTGTTCTCTTGTTAAACCAATGTTCTGAACTTTTTTACTCTTGTTACCCTTAAAATAGCTCTTTGTCTTCCAGTAAACCCTGCATAATAATTATTATATACCCATGGTTAGTGTTCTCTGTTAAACCAATGTCTCTGAACTTTTACCTTGTGTTACCTTTAAAATAGTTTTCAGTGTCTCCTATAAACCTGCATAATAATTATTATATACCCATGGTTAGTGTTCTCTGGTTAAACCAATGTCTTGAACTTTTTACTCTTGTGTTACCTTTAAAATAGTTTTCTATGTCTCAGTAAACACCTGCATAATAATTTATTATATACCCATGGTTATGTTTCAATAAAACCAATGTTCCCCCAACTTTTAATTTTTTTGTGTTACCTTTAAAATATTTATGTCTCAGTAAACCTCATGTATACACTATTATATACCCAATGGTTATGTTCTCTGGTTAAACCAATGTCTCTGAACTTTTTACTCTTGTGTACATTCTTAAAATAGTTTTCATGTCTCAGTAAACCCTGGCATAATAATTATTACATACCCAAGGTTAGTGTTCTCTGGTTAAACCAATGTCTCTCAACTTTTACTCTTGTGTTACCCCAAAGAAGTTTTCATGTCTCAGTAAACCTCAAAATAATAATTATTATATACCCATGGTTATGTTCTCTGTTAAACCAATGCCCTGAACTTTTACTCTTGTGTTACCTTAAAATAGTTTTCATGTCTCAGTAAACCCTTGCACAATAATTATTATATACCCATGGTTATGCCTCGGTTAAACCAATGTCTCTGAACTTTTTACTCTAAAGCATTCTTAAAATAGTTTTCATGTCTCAGTAAACCCTGCATAATAATTATTATATACCCATGGTTAGTGTTCTCTGGTTAAACCAATGTCTCTCAACTTTTTACTCGTGCTACCTTTAAAATAGTTTTCATGTCTCAGTAAACCCTGCATAATAATTATTATATACCCATGGTTAGTGTTCTCTGGTTAAACCAATGTCTCTGAACTTTTTACTTCAGTTACCTTTAAAATAGTTTTTATGTCTCAGTAAACCCTGCATAATAATTATATACCCATGGTTAGTGTTCTCTTAAGTTAAACCAATGTCTTCAACTTTACTCTTGTGTTACCTTTAAAATAGTTTTCATGTCCTTAGCAAACCCTGCATAATAATTATTATATACCTATGGTTAGTGTTCTCAATAAAACCAATGTCTCAGAACTTTTTACTCTTGTGTTACCTCCTTAAAATAGTTTTTCATGTCTCAGTAAACCCTGCATAATAATTATTATATACCCATGGTTATGTTCTGTTAAACCAATGTTCTTCAACTTTTTTTACTCTTGTGTTATTTCAAAATAGTTTTCATGTCTCAGTAAACCCTGCATAATAATTATTATATACCCATGGTTAGTGTTCTCTGTTAAACCAATGTCTCTGAACTTTTTACTCTTGTGTTACCCTTAAAAATAGTTTTTCATGTCTCAGCAAACCCTGCATAATAATTATTATATACCCATGGTTAGTGTTCTTCTGTTAAACCAATGTCTCTGAACTTTTTATTTTGTACACTTAAAATAGTTTTCTATGTCTCAGTAAACCTCAATAATTATTATATACCCATGGTTAGTGTTCTCTGGTTAAACCAATGTCTTCAAACTTTTTTACTCTTGTGTTACTCCCTTTAAAATAGTTTTCATGTCTCATAGCAAACCCCATAATAATTATTATACACTCATGGTTAGTGTTCTCTGGTTAAACCAATGTGTTTCTGAACTTTACTCTTGTGTTACCCTAAAAATAGTTTTTATGTCTCAGTAAACCCTGCATAATAATTATTATATACCCATGGTTAGTGTTCTCTGGTTAAACCAATGTCTCTGAACTTTTACTCTTGTGTTACCCTTAAAATAGTTTTCATGTCTCAGTAAACCCCATAATAATTATTATATACCCATGGTTAGTGTTCTCTGTTAAACCAATGTCTCTGAAACTTTACTCTTGTGTTACCCTTAAAATAGTTTTTCATGTTCCAAACCCCATAATAATTATTATATACCCATGGTTAGTGTGTTCTCTGGTTAAACCAATGTCTCTCAACTTTTTACTTTTGTGTTACCCTTAAAATAGTTTTCATGTCTCAGTAAAACTCTACAATAATTATTACATACCCATGGTTAGTGTTCTTGGTTAAACCAATGTCTCTCAACTCTTTACTCTTGTGTTACCCTTAAAATAGTTTTCATGTCCTTATAAACCCTGCACACACACCATATATACCATGGTTAGTGTTCTTGGTTAAACCAATGTCTCTCAACTTTTTACTTTTGTTACTCTTTTAAAATAGTTTTCATGTCTCAGCAACCCTGCATAATAATTGTCATATACCCATGGTTAGTGTTCTCTGTTAAACCAATGTCTCTGAACTTTTACTCTTAAAGTTACCCTTAAAATAGTTTTCATGTCCCAAACCCTGCATAATAATTATTATACCCATGGTTAGTGTTCTCTGGTTAAACCAATGTTCTGAATTTTTACTCTGTGTTACCCCAGTAGTTTCTATGTCTCAGTAAACCTCATGTAATAATTATTATATACCCATGTAATAGTGTTCTCTGTTAAACCAATGTCTCTCAACTTTTACTCTTGTGTTACCCTTAAAATAGTTTTCATGTCCTGTAAACCCTGCATAATAATTATTATATACCCATGGTTAGTGTTCTGGTTAAACTAATGTCTCTCAACTTTTACCTTGTGTTACCCTTTAAAATAGTTTTCATGTCTCAGTAAACCCTGCATAATAATTATTATATACCCATAAGTAGTGGTTTCTGTTAAACAACGTCTCTGAACTTTTTACTCTTGTGTTACCCTTAAATAGTTTTCATGCTCATAAACCCTGCATAATAATTATTATATACCTATGGTTAGTGTTCTCTGTTAAACCAATGTCTTGAACTTTTACTCTTTAAAGTTACCCTAAAATAGTTTTCATGTCTCAGTAAACCCTGCATAATAATTATTATATACCCATGGTTAGTGTTCTCTGGTTAAACCAATGTCTCTCAACTTTTACTCTTGTGTTACCCTTAAAATAGTTTTCATGTCTCAGCAAACCCTGCATAATAATTATTATATACCTATGGTTATGTTCTCTGGTTAAACCAACGTCTCTCAACTTCTTTTACTTCTAAAGTTACCCTTAAAATAGTTTTCTATGTCTCAGTAAACCCTGCATAATAATTATTATATACCCACATAGTGTTTCGGTTAAACCAATGTCTCTCAACTTTTACTCTTAAAATACCCTTAAAATAGTTTCTCATGTCTCAGTAAACCCTGCATAGCAATTATTATATACCCATGGTTAGTGGTTTCCTGGTTAAACCAATGTCTCTGAACTTTTTACTCAGTTACCTTTAAAATAGTTTTCATGTCTCAGCAAACCTATGTTGAAGTACCTCACATACCCATGGTTAGTGTTCTCTGCTAAACCAATGTCTCTGAACTTTTACTCTTAAAGTTACCCTAAAATAGTTTTCATGTCCAGTAAACCCTGCATAATAATTATTACATACCCATGGTTAGTGTTCTCTGCTAAACCAATGTCTCTGAACTTTTACTCTTGTGTTACCCTTAAAATAGTTTTCATGTCTCAGTAAACCCTGCATAATAATTATTATATACCCATGGTTAGTGTCTTCACAAAACCAATGTCTCTCAACTTTTTACTCTTGTGTTACCTCCTAAAATAGTTTTCATGTCTCAGTAAACCCTGCATAATAATTATTATATACCCATGGTTAGTGTTTTGTTAAACCAATGTTCCTGAACTTTACCTTGTGTTACCTCAAAATAGTTTTCAGTCTCAGCAAACCCTGCACAATAATTATTATATACCCATGGTTAGTGTTCCTGTTAAACCAATGTCTTGAACTTTTACTTCTTGTGTTACCCTTAAAATAGTTTTCATGTCTCAGTAAACCCTGCACAATAATTATTATATACCCATGGTTATGTTCTTGGTTAAACCAATGTCTTCGAAACTTTTACTCTTGTGTTACCCCTAAAATAGTTTTCATGTCTCAGTAAACCCTGCATAATAATTATTATATACCTTGTTAGTGTTCTCTGTTAAACCAATGTCTCTGAACTTTTACCTTAAAGTACCTTAAAATAGTTTTCTATGTTCCAGCAAACCCTGCATAATAATTATTATATACCTAAAAGGTGTTCTCTGTTAAACCAATGTCTCTCAACTTTTACTCTTGTGTTACCTTTAAAATAGTTTTCATGTCTCAGTAAACCTACATATTAATTATTATATACCCATGGTTAGTGTTCTCTGGTTAAACCAATGTCTCTGAACTTTTACTCTTGTGTTACCCTTAAAACAGTTTTCATGTCTCAGTAAACCCCAAAGCACACTATTATATACCCATGGTTAGTGTTCTCTGGTTAAACCAATGTCTTCTGAACTTTTACTCTGTGTTACCCTTAAAATAGTTTTCATGTCTCAAAACCCTGTACAATAATTATTATATAGCCCATGGTTAGTGTTCTTTGGTTAAACCAATGTCTCTCAACTTTTTTACTCTTGTGTTACCCTTAAAATAGTTTTCATGTCTCAGTAAACCCTGCATAATAATTATTATATACCCATGGTTAGTGTCTTCAAGTTAAACCAATGTCTCTGAACTTTTACCTGTGTTACCCTTAAAATAGTTTTCATGTCTCTAGTAAACCCTGCATAATAATTATTATATACCCATGGTTAGTGTTCTCTGGTTAAACCAATGTCTCTGAACTTTTACTCTTGTGTTACCCTTAAAATAGTTTTCATGTCTCATAAACTCCCATAATAATTATATACCCATGGTTAGTGTTCTCTGGTTAAACCAATGTCTCTCAACTTTTTACTCTTGTGTTACCCTTAAAATAGTTTTTCATGTCTCAGTAAACCCTGCATAATAATTATTATATACCCATGGTTAGTGTTCTTCTGTTAAACCAATGTCTTCCAACTTTACTCTTTGTGTTACCCTTAAAATAGTTTTCATGTCTCAGTAAACCCTGCATAATAATTATTATATACCCATGGTTAGTGTTCTCTGGTTAAACCAATGTCTCTGAACTTTTTACTCTTGTGTTACCCTTAAAATAGTTTTCATGTCTCTTGAAAATCCTTGCATAATAATTATTATATACCCATGGTTAGCACTGGTTAAACCATAATGTCTCTCAACTTTTACTCTTGTGTTACCCTAAAATAGTTTTCATGTCTCAGTAAACCCTGCATAATAATTATTATATACCCATGGTTATGTTCTCTGGTTAAACCAATGTCTCTCAACTTTTACTCTTGTGTTACCTTAAAATAGTTTCTCATGTCTCAGTAAACCCCATAATAATTAATATATACCCATGCATAGTTTCTGGTTAAACCAATGTCTCTGAACTTTTTACTCTTGTACAGCCCTTTAAAATAGTTTTCATGTTCCAGTAAACCCTGCATAATAATTATTATATACCCATGGTTAGTGTTCTCTAGTTAAACCAATGTCTCTCAACTTTTACTCTTGTGTTACCCTTAAAATAGTTTTCTATGTCTCAGTAAACCCTGCATAATAATTATTATATACCCACAATAGTGTCTTCATGTAAACCAATGTCTCTGAACTTCTTTACTCTTGTGTTACCCTTAAAATAGTTTTCATGTCTCAGTAAACCCTGCATATAATAATTATTATATACTTCATGGTTATGCCTTCTGTTAAACCAATGTCTCTCAAAATCTTTATTCTTGTGTTACCCTTAAAATAGTTTTCATGTCTCAGTAAACCCTGCATAATAATTATATACCCATGGTTAGTGTTCTCTGCTAAACCAATGTCTCTCAACTTTTACTCTTGTGTTACCTTTAAAATAGTTTTCATGTCTCAGTAAACCCTGCATAATAATTATTATATACCCATGGTTAGTGTTCTCTAAGTTAAACCAATGTCTCTGAACTTTTTACTCTTGTGTTACCCTTTAAATAGTTTTCATGTCTCAGTAAACTCCTGCATAATAATTATTATATACCCATGGTTAGTGGTGTTCTCTGTTAAACCAATGTCTCTTGTAAACTTTTACTCTCTTGTGTTACCCTTAAAATAGTTTTTCATGTTCTGTAAACCCTGCATAATAATTATTATATACCCAATGGTTAGTGTTCTGGTTAAACCAATGTCTCTGAACTTTTTACTCTTGTGTTACCCTAAAATAGTTTTCATGTCTCAGTAAACCCTGCATAATAATTATTATATACCCATGGTTAGTGTTCTCTGGTTAAACCAATGTCTCTCAACTTTTTACTCTTGTGTTACCCTTTTAAAAATAGTTTTCATGTCTCAGTAAACCCTGCATAATAATTATATACCCATGGCTATGTTCTCTGGTTAAAACCAATGTCTCTGAACTTTTTACTCTTGTGTTACCCTTAAAATAGTTTTCATGTCTCAGTAAACCCTGCATAATAATTATTATATACCCATGGTTAGTGTTCTCTGGTTAAACCAATGTCTCTGAACTTTTTACTCTTGTGTTACCCTTAAAATAGTTTTCATGTCTCAGTAAACCCTGCATAATAATTATTATATACCCATGGTTAGTGTTCTCTGGTTAAACCAATGTCTCTCAACTTTTTACTCTTGTGTTACCCTTAAAATAGTTTTCATGTCTCAGTAAACCCTGCATAATAATTATTATATACCCATGGTTAGTGTTCTCTGGTTAAACCAATGTCTGAACTTTTACTCTTGTGTTACCCTTAAAATAGTTTTCATGTCTCAGTAAACCCTGCATAATAATTATTATATACCCATGGTTAGTGTTCTCTGGTTAAACCAATGTCTCCTAACTTTTTACTCTTGTGTTACCCTTAAAATAGCTTTCATGTCTCAGTAAAACCTGCATAATAATTATTATATACCCATGGTTAGTGTTCTCTGGTTAAACCAATGTCTCTGAACTTTTTACTCTGTGTTACCCTTAAAATAGTTTTCATGTCTCAGTAAACCCTGCATAATAATTATTATATACCCATGGTTAGTGTTCTCTGGTTAAAACCAATGTCTCTGAACTTTTACTCTTGTGTTACCCTTAAAATAGTTTTCATGTCTCAGTAAACCCTGCATAATAATTATTATATACCCATGGTTAGTGTTCTCTGGTTAAACCAATGTTCCTCAACTTTTTACTCTTGTGTTACCCTTAAAATAGTTTTCATGTCTCAGTAAACCCTGCATAATAATTATTATATACCCATGGTTAGTGTTCTCTGGTTAAACCAATGTCTCTGAACTTTTTACTTTTGTGTTACCCTTAAAATAGTTTTCATGTCTCAGTAAACCCTGCATAATAATTATTATATACCCATGGTTAGTGTTCTCTGGTTAAACCAATGTCTCTGAACTTTTTACTCTGCAAGCTACTCCTTAAAATAGTTTTCATGTCTCAGTAAACCCTGCATAATAATTATTATATACCCATGGTTAGTGTTCTCTGGTTAAACCAATGTCTCTCAACTTTTTACTCTTGTGTTACCCTTAAAATAGTTTTCATGTCTCAGTAAACCCTGCATAATAATTATTATATACCCATGGTTAGTGTTCTCTTGGTTAAACCAATGTCTCTCAACTTTTTACTCTTGTGTTACCCTTTTAAAATAGTTTTCATGTCTCAGTAAACCCTGCATAATAATTATTATATACCCATGGTTAGTGTTCTCTGTTAAACCAATGTCTCTGAACTTTACTCTTGTGTTACCCTTAAAATAGTTTTCATGTCTCAGTAAACCCTGCATAATAATTATTATATACCCATGGTTAGTGTTCTCTGGTTAAACCAATGTCTCTAACTTTTTACTCTTGTGTTACCCTTAAAATAGTTTTCATGTCTCAGTAAACCCTATACGAATTATTATATACCCACGGTTAGTGTTCTCTGGTTAAACCAATGTCTCTCAACTTTTTACTCTTGTGTTACCCTTAAAATAGTTTTCATGTCTCAGTAAACCCTGCATAATAATTATTATATACCCATGGTTAGTGTTCTCTGGTTAAACCAATGTCTCTGAACTTTTTACTCTTGTGTTACCCTTTTTAAAATAGTTTTCTATGTCTCAGTAAACCCTGCATAATAATTATTATATACCCATGGTTAGTGTTCTCTGGTTAAACCAATGTCTCTCAACTTTTTACTCTTGTGTTACCCCTTTTAAAATAGTTTTCATGTCTCAGTAAACCTTGCATAATAATTATTATATACCCATGGTTAGTGTTCTCTTGGTTAAACCAATGTTCCTGAACTTCTTTACTCTTGTAATTACCCTTAAAATAGTTTTCATGTCTCAGTAAACCCTGCATAATAATTATTATATACCCATGGTTAGTGTTCTCTGGTTAAACCAATGTCTCTCAACTTTTTACTCTGTGTTACCCTAAAATAGTTTTCATGTCTCAGTAAACCCTGCATAATAATTATTATATACCCATGGTTAGTGTTCTCTGGTTAAACCAATGTCTCTCAACTTTTACTCTTGTGTTACCCTTAAAATAGTTTTCATGTCTCAGTAAACCCTGCATAATAATTATTATATACCCATGGTTAGTGTTCTCTGGTTAAACCAATGTCTCTGAACTTTACTCTTGTGTTACCCTTAAAATAGTTTTCATGTCTCAGTAAACCCTGCATAATAATTATTATATACCCATGGTTAGTGTTCTCTGTTAAACCAATGTCTCTCAACTTTTTACTCTTTGTGTTACCCTTAAAATAGTTTTCATGTCTCAGTAAACCCTGCATAATAATTATTATATACCCATGGTTAGTGCTCCCTGGTTAAACCAATGTCTCTGAACTTTTTACTCTTGTGTTACCCTTAAAATAGTTTTCATGTCTCAGTAAACCCTGCATAATAATTATATACCCATGGTTAGTGTTCTCTGGTTAAACCAATGTCTCTCAACTTTTTACTCTTGTGTTACCCTTAAAATAGTTTTCATGTCTCAGTAAACCCTGCATAATAATTATTACAGCACTCCATGGTTAGTGTTCTCTTCTGGTTAAACCAATGTCTCTTAAACTTTTTTAATTTTGTAAGTTACCCTTAAAATAGTTTTCA
>JBBBDQ010013699.1:0-19644 GCA_037127315.1 Ascarosepion bandense
CAAAATAGTTTTCATGTCTCAGTAAACCCTGCATAATAATTGTTATTATATACCCATGGTTAGTGTTCTGCTGTCCAATGTCTCTGAACTTTTTACTCTTGTGTTACCCTTCTTTTAAATAGTTTTCATGTCCTTCAGTAAACCCTGCATAATAATTATATACCCATGGTTAGTGTTCTCTGGTTAAACCAATGTCTCTGAACTTTTTTAATTTTGTAGCATTCAAAATAGTTTTCATGTCTCAGTAAACCCTGTATAATAATTATTATATACCTACAGGTTAGTGTTCTCTGGTTAAACCAATAACTTGAACTTTTACTTTTGTGTTACCCTAAAATAGTTTTCATGTCTCAGTAAACCCTGCATAATAATTTATTATATACCTACATTAGTGTTCTCTGGTTAAACCAATGTCTCTGAACTTTTTACTCTGTGTTATTCCTAAAATAGTTTTCATGTTCCAGTAAAAAACCTGCATAATAATTATTATATACCCATGGTTAGCAGTTGGTTAAACCAATGTTCCCTGAACTTTTACCTTTTAGTTACCCTTAAAATAGTTTTCTTATGTCTCAGCAAACCCTGCATAATAATTATTATATACCCACATATGTTCTCTGGTTAAACCAATGTCTCTGAACTTACTCCTTGTGTTACCTTAAAATAGCTTTCATGTCCTTCAGTAAAACTCATATAATAACTATTATATACCCATGGTTATGTTCTCTGGTTAAACCAATGTCTCCTCTAAACTTTTACTCTTAGTACTTAAAATAGTTTTCATGTCTCAGTAAACCTGTAATAATTATTATATACCCATGGTTAGTGTTCTCTGGTTAAACCAATGTCTCTGAACTTTTACTCTTGTGTTACCCTTAAAATAGTTTTCATGTCTCAGTAAACCCTGCATAATAATTATATACCCATGGTTAGTGTTCTCTGGTTAAAACCAATGTCTCTGAACTTTTTACTCTTGTGTTACCCTAAAATAGTTTTCATGTCTCATATAAACCCTGCATAATAATTATTATATACCCATGGTTAGTGTTCTCTGTTAAACCAATGTCTCTGAACTTTTACTCTTGTGTTACCCTTAAAAATAGTTTATGTCTCAGTAACCCTGCATAATAATTATTATATACCCATGGTTGTGTGTTCTCATAAACCAATACCTCACCTTAAAAGATTTTGTGTCTTTAAAATAGTTTTCATGTCTCAGTAAACCCTGCATAATAATAATATATACCCATGAAAGTTATGTTCTCTGGTTAGTTCTGGTTCTGAACTTTTTACTCTTGTGTTACCCTGTGAAATAGTTTTCATGTCTCAGTAAACCTTGCATAATACTTCATTATATACTCCATGGTTAGTGTTCTCTGGTTAAAACTTAATGTCTCTGTAACTTTACTCTTGTGTTACCTTTAAAATAGTTTTCATGTCTCAGTAACCCTGCATAATAATTATTATATACCCATGGTTAGTGTTCTCTGGTTAAACCAATGTCTCTGAACTTTTACTCTTGTGTTACCCTTAAAATAGTTTCTGCTGTCTGTAAACCTGCATAATAATTATTATATACCCATGGTTAGTGTTCTCTGTTAACTAATGTTCTAAACTTTTTTTACTCTTGTGTTACTCCTTAAAATAGTTTTCATGTCTCAGTAAACCCTGCATAATAATTGTTATATACCATGGTTAGTGTTCTCTGGTTAAAACCAATGTCTCAACTTTTACTCTTGTGTTACCCTGTAGAAATAGTTTTCATGTCTCAGTAAACCCTGCATAATAATTATTATATACTCCATGGTTAGTGTTCTCTAGTTAAACTAATGTCTCTGAACTTTACTCTTTGTGTGTTACCCTTAAAATAGTTTTCATGTCTCAGTAAACCCTGTATAATAATTATTATATACCCATGGTTAGTGTTCTCTGGTTAAACCAATGTCTCTCAACTTTTTACTCTTGTGTTAACTTTTAAAATAGTTTTCATGTCCTCAGCAAAACCCTGCATAATAATTATTATATACCCATGGTTAGTGTTCTGGTTAAACCAATGTCTCTGAACTTTTTACTCTTGTGTTAATTCTTTAAAATAGTTTTCATGTCTCAGTAAACCCTTGCATAATAATTATTATATACCCATGGTTAGTGTTCTCTGTTAAACCAATGTCTCTCAACTTTTTACCTTTGTGTTACCCTAAAATAGTTTTCATGTCTCAGTAAACCCTGTATAATAATTATTATATACCCATGGTTAGTGTTCTCTTGCTAAACCAATGTCTCTGAACTTTTTACTCTTGTGTTACTCCTAAAATAGTTTTCATGTCTCAGTAAACCCTGCATAATAATTATTATATACCCATGGTTAGTGTTCTCTGGTTAAACCAATGTCTCTGAACTTTTACTCTTGTGTTACCCTTAAAATAGTTTTCATGTCTCAGTAAACCCTGCATAATAATTATATTATATACCCATGGTTAGTGTTCTCTGGTTAAACCAATGTCCTTGAACTTTTTACTCTTGTGTTACCCTTTAAAATAGTTTTCATGTCTCAGTAAAACCCTGCATAATAATTATTATATACCCATGGTTAGTGTTCTCTGCTGTGTGCCAATGTCTCTGAACTTTTTACTCTTGTGTTACCCTTAAAATAGTTTTCATGTCTCAGTAAACCCTGCATAATAATGGCTATATACCCATGGCAAGTTCTCTGGTTAAACCAATGTCTCTGAACTTTTTACTCTTGTGTTACCCTTAAAATAGTTTTCATGTCCTTTATAAACCCTGCATAATAATTATTATATACCCATGGTTAGTGTTCTCTGGTTAACCAATGTCTTCCTTGAACTTTTTTAATTTTGTGTTACCCTTAAAATAGTTTTCATGTCTCAGTAAACCCTGCATAATAATTACTATACACCATGGTTAGTGTTCTCTGGTTAAACCAATGTCTCTCAACTTTTTACTCTTTGTATGCCCTTTAAATAGTTTTCATGTCTCAGTAAACCCTGCATAATAATTATTATATACCCATGGTTAGTGTTCTCTGGTTAAACCAATGTCTCTCAACTTTTACTCTTGTGTTACCTCAAAATAGTTTTCATGTCTCAGTAAACCCTGCATAATAATTATTATATACCCATGGTTAGTGTTCTCTGGTTAAACCAATGTCTCCTCTACTCTTGTGTTACCCTTAAAATAGTTTTCATGTCTCAGTAAACCCTGCATAATAATTATTATATACCCATGGTTAGTGTTCTCTGGTTAAACCAATGTCTCTCAACTTTTTACTCTTGTGTTACCCTTAAAATAGTTTTCATGTCTCAGTAAACCCTGCATAATAATTATTATATACCCATGGTTAGTGTTCTCTGGTTAAACCAATGTCTCTGAACTTTTTACTCTTGTGTTACCCTTAAAATAGTTTTCATGTCTCAGTAAACCCTGCATAATAATTATTATATACCCATGGTTAGTGTTCTCTGGTTAAACCAATGTCTCTGAACTTTTTACTCTTGTGTTACCCTTAAAATAGTTTTCATGTCTCAGTAAACCCTGCATAATAATTATTATATACCCATGGTTAGTGTTCTCTGGTTAAACCAATGTCTCTCAACTTTTTACTCTTGTGTTACCCTTAAAATAGTTTTCATGTCTCAGTAAACCCTGCATAATAATTATTATATACCCATGGTTAGTGTTCTCTGGTTAAACCAATGTCTCTCAACTTTTTACTCTTGTGTTACCCTTAAAATAGTTTTCATGTCTCTCAGTAAACCCTGCATAATAATTATTATATACCCATGGTTAGTGTTCTCTGGTTAAACCAATGTCTCTCAACTTTTTACTCTTGTGTTACCCTAAAATAGTTTTCATGGCCCAGTAAACCCTGCATAATAATTACGATATACCCATGGTTAGTGTTCTCTGGTTAAACCAATGTCTCTGAACTTTTTACTCTTGTGTTACCCTTAAAATAAAGTTTTCATGTCTCAGTAAACCCTGCATAATAATTATTATATACCCATGGTTAGTGTTCTCTGGTTAAACCAATGTCTCTGAACTTTTTACTCTTGTGTTACCCTTAAAAATAGTTTTCATGTCTCAGTAAACCCTGCATAATAATTATTATATACCCATGGTTAGTGTTCTCTGGTTAAACCAATGTCTCTGAACTTTTTACTCTTTGTGTTACCCTTAAAATAGTTTTCATGTCTCAGTAAACCCTGCATAATAATTATTATATACCCATGGTTAGTGTTCTCTGGTTAAACCAATGTCTCTCAACTTTTTACTCTTGTGTTACCCTTAAAAATAGTTTTCATGTCTCAGTAAACCCTGCATAATAATTATTATATACCCATGGTTAGTGTTCTCTGGTTAAACCAATGTCTCTGAACTTTTTACTCTTGTGTTACCCTTAAAATAGTTTTCATGTCTCAGTAAACCCCTGCATAATAATTATTATATACCCATGGTTAGTGTTCTCTGGTTAAACCAATGTCTCTGAACTTTTTACTCTTGTGTTACCCTTAAAATAGTTTTCATGTCTCAGTAAACCCTGCATAATACTATTATATACCCATGGTTAGTGTTCTCTGGTTAAACCAATGTCTCTCAACTTTTTACTCTTTGTGTTACCCTTAAAATAGTTTTCATGTCTCAGTAAACCCTGCATAATAATTATTATATACCCATGGTTAGTGTTCTCTGGTTAAACCAATGTCTCTGAACTTTTTACTCTTGTGTTACCCTTAAAATAGTTTTCATGTCTCAGTAAACCCTGCATAATAATTATTATATACCCATGGTTAGTGTTCTCTGGTTAAACCAATGTCTCAACTTTTACTCTTGTGTTACCCTTAAAATAGTTTTCATGTCTCAGTAAACCCTGCATAATAATTATTATATACCCATGGTTAGTGTTCTCTGGTTAAACCAATGTCTCTGAACTTTTTACTCTTGTGTTACCCTTAAAATAGTTTTCATGTCTCAGTAAACCCTGCATAATAATTATTATATACCCATGGTTAGTGTTCTCTGGTTAAACCAATGTCTCTGAACTTTTTACTCTTGTGTTACCCTTAAAATAGTTTTCATGTCTCAGTAAACCCTGCATAATAATTATTATATACCCATGGTTAGTGTTCTCTGGTTAAACCAATGTCTCTCAACTTTTTACTCTTGTGTTACCCTTAAAATAGTTTTCATGTCTCAGTAAACCCTGCATAATAATTATTATATACCCATGGTTAAAGGTGTTCTCTGTTGTCCAATGTCTCTGAACTTTTTACTCTTGTGTTACCCTTAAAATAGTTTTCATGTCTCAGTAAACCCTGCATAATAATTATTATATACCCATGGTTAGTGTTCTCTGGTTAAACCAATGTCTCTGAACTTTTTACTCTTGTGTTACCCTTAAAATAGTTTTCATGTCTCAGTAAACCCTGCATAATAATTATTATATACCCATGGTTAGTGTTCTCTGGTTAAACCAATGTCTTCAACTTTTTACTCTTGTGTTACCCTTAAAATAGTTTTTCATGTCTCAGTAAACCTTGCATAATAATTATTATATACCCATGGTTAGTGTTCTCTGGTTAAACCAATGTCTCTCAACTTTTTACTCTTGTGTTACCCAATAGTTTTCATGTCTCAGTAAACCCTCATACAATTATTATATACCCATGGTTAGTGTTCTGTTAACCAATGTTCCTGAACTTTTTACTCTTGTGTTACCCTTAAAATAGTTTTCATGTCTCATAGTAAAACTCTGCATAATAATTATTATATATCTACAGCCAGTGGTTCTCTGGTTAAACCAATGTCTCTCAACTTTTTACTCTTGTGTTACCCTTAAAATAGTTTTCATGTCTCAGTAAATCCTGCATAATAATTATTATATACCCATGGTTAGTGTTCTCTGGTTAAACGTAATTAGTTTCAATCTTACTCTTTGTGTTACCTTAAAATAGTTTTCATGTTCTAGTAAACCCTGCATAATAATTATTATATACCCATGGTTATGTTCTGGTTAAACCAATGTCTCTGAACTTTTTACTCTTTTGTAAAGCTACCCTTGAAATAGTTTTCATGTCTCAGTAAACCTGCATAATAATTATTATATACCCATGGTTATGTTCTCTGGTTAAATCAATGTCTCTCAACTTTTACTCTAAACAATCTAAAATAGTTTTCTACAGTAAACCCCTGCATAATAATTATTATATACCCATGTTATGTCTTCTATAAACTCAACAGCCTGAACTTTTTACTCTTGTGTTACCCTTAAAATAGTTTTCATGTCTCAGTAAACCCTGCATAATAATTATATGCACTATATGGTGTTCTCTGGTTAAACCAAATGTCTTTCAACTTTTTACTCTTGTGTTACCCTAAAATTAGCTATTCCCTGCAAACTTGCATAATAATTATTATATACCCATGGTTGTTCTCTGGTTAAACCAATGTCTCTCAACTTTTTACTCTTGTGTTACCTTTAAAATAGTTTTCATGTCTCAGTAAACCCTGCATAATAATTATTATATACCCATGGTTAGTGTTCTTGTTAACCAATGTCTCTGAACTTTTTACTCTTGTGTTACCCTTAAAAATAGTTTTCATGTCTCAGTAAACCCTGCATAATAATTATTACATACCCATGGTTAGTGTTCTCTGGTTAAACCAATGTCTCTCAACTTTTTACTCTTGTGTTACCCTTAAAATAGTTTTCATGTCTCAGTAAACCCTGCATAATAATTATTATATGCCCATGGCTAGTGTTCTCTGTTAAACCAATGTCTCTGAACTTTTTACTCTTGTGTTACCCTTAAAATAGTTTTCATGTCTCAGTAAACCCTGCATAATAATTATTATATACCCATGGTTAGTGTTCTCTGGTTAAACCAATGTCTCTCAACTACTCTTGTGTTACCCTTAAAATAGTTTTCATGTCTCAGTAAACCCTGCATAATAATTATTATATACCCATGGTTAGTGTTCTCTGGTTAAACCAATGTCTCTGAACTTTTACTCTTATGTTACCCTTAAAATAGTTTTCATGTCTCAGTAAACCTGCATAATAATTATTATATACCCATGGTTAGTACTGGTTAAACCAATGTCTTCTAACTTTTACTCTTGTGTTACCCTAAAATAGTTTTCATGTCTCAGTAAACCCTGCATAATAATTATTATATACCCATGGTTAGTGTTCTCTGGTTAAACCAATGTCTCTGAACTTTTTACTCTTGTGTTACCCTTAAAATAGCCATGTCTCAGTAAACCCTGCATAATAATTATTATATACCCATGGTTAGTGTTCTCTGGTTAAACCAATGTCTCTCAACTTTTTACTCTTGTGTTACCCTTAAAATAGTTTTCATGTCTCAGTAAACCCCTGCATAATAATTATTATATACCCATGGTTAGTGTTCTCTGGTTAAACCAATGTCTCTGAACTTTTTACTCTTGTGTTACCCTTAAAATAGTTTTCATGTCTCAGTAAACCCTGCATAATAATTATTATATACCCATGGTTAGTGTTCTCTGGTTAAACCAATGTCTCTCAACTTTTTACTCTTGTGTTACCCTTAAAATAGTTTTCATCTCAGTAAACCCTGCATAATAATTATTATATACCCATGGTTAGTGTTCTCTGGTTAAACCAATGTCTCTCAACTTTTTACTCTTGTGTTACCCTTAAAATAGTTTTCATGTCTCAGTAAACCCTGCATAATAATTATTATATACCCATGGTTAGTGTTCTCTGGTTAAACCAATGTCTCTCAACTTTACTCTTGTGTTACCTTTAAAATAGTTTTCATGTCTCAGTAACCCTGCATAATAATTATTATATACCCATGGTTAGTGTTCTCTGGTTAAACCAATGTCTCTGAACTTTTTACTCTTGTGTTACCCTTAAAATAGTTTTCATGTCTCAGTAAACCCTGCATAATAATTATTATATACCCATGGTTAGTGTTCTCTGCTTAAACCAATGTCTCTCAACTTTTTACTCTTGTGTTACCCTTAAAATAGTTTTCATGTCTCAGTAAACCCTGCATAATAATTATTATATACCCATGGTTAGTGTTCTCTGGTTAAACCAATGTCTCTCAACTTTTTACTCTTGTGTTACCCTTAAAATAGTTTTCATGTCTCAGTAAACCCTGCATAATAATTATTATATACCCATGGTTAGTGTTCTCTGGTTAAACCAATGTCTCTCAACTTTTTACTCTTGTGTTACCCTTAAAATAGTTTTCATGTCTCAGTAAACCCTGCATAATAATTATTATATACCCATGGTTAGTGTTCTCTGGTTAAACCAATGTCTCTGAACTTTTTACTCTTGTGTTACCCTTAAAATAGTTTTCATGTCTCAGTAAACCCTGCATAATAATTATTATATACCCATGGTTAGTGTTCTCTGGTTAAACCAATGTCTCTCAACTTTTTACTCTTGTGTTACCCTTAAAATAGTTTTCATGTCTCAGTAAACCCTGCATAATAATTATTATATACCCATGGTTAGTGTTCTCTGGTTAAACCAATGTCTCTGAACTTTTTACTCTTGTGTTACCCTTAAAATAGTTTTCATGTCTCAGTAAACCCTGCATAATAATTATTATATACCCATGGTTAGTGTTCTCTGGTTAAACCAATGTCTCTCAACTTTTTACTCTTGTGTTACCCTTAAAATAGTTTTCATGTCTCAGTAAACCCTGCATAATAATTATTATATACCCATGGTTAGTGTTCTCTGGTTAAACCAATGTCTCTCAACTTTTACTCTTGTGTTACCCTTAAAATAGTTTTCATGTCTCAGTAAACCCTGCATAATAATTATTATATACCCATGGTTAGTGTTCTCTGGTTAAACCAATGTCTCTCAACTTTTTACTCTTGTGTTACCCTTAAAATAGTTTTCATGTCTCAGTAAACCCTGCATAAAATAATTATTATATACCCATGGTTAGTGTTCTCTGGTTAAACCAATGTCTCTCAACTTTTACTCTTGTGTTACCCTTAAAATAGTTTTCATGTCTCAGTAAACCCTGCATAATAATTATTATATACCCATGGTTATGTTCTCTGGTTAAACCAATGTCTCTCAACTTTTTTACTCTTGTGTTACCCTTAAAATAGTTTTCATGTCTCAGTAAACCCTGCATAATAATTATTATATACCCATGGTTAGTGTTCTCTGGTTAAACCAATGTCTCTCAACTTTTTACTCTTGTGTTACCCTTAAAATAGTTTTCATGTCTCAGTAAACCCTGCATAATAATTATTATATACCCATGGTTAGTGTTCTCTGGTTAAACCAATGTCTCTCAACTTTTTACTCTTGTGTTACCCTTAAAATAGTTTTCATGTCTCAGTAAACCCTGCATAATAATTATTATATACCCATGGTTAGTGTTCTCTGGTTAAACCAATGTCTCTCAACTTTTTACTCTTGTGTTACCCTTAAAATAGTTTTCATGTCTCAGTAAACCCTGCATAATAATTATATACCCATGGTTAGTGTTCTCTGGTTAAACCAATGTCTCTGAACTTTTTACTCTTGTGTTACCCTTAAAATAGTTTTCATGTCTCAGTAAACCCTGCATAATAATTATTATATACCCATGGTTAGTGTTCTCTGGTTAAACCAATGTCTCTCAACTTTTTACTCTTGTGTTACCCTTAAAATAGTTTTCATGTCTCAGTAAACCCTGCATAATAATTATTATATACCCATGGTTAGTGTTCTCTGGTTAAACCAATGTCTCTGAAGTTTTTACTCTTGTGTTACCCTTAAAATAGTTTTCATGTCTCAGTAAACCTCTGCATAATAATTATTATATACCCATGGTTAGTGTTCTCTGGTTAAACCAATGTCTCTCAACTTTTTACTCTTGTGTTACCCTTAAAATAGTTTTCATGTCTCAGTAAACCCTGCATAATAATTATTATATACCCATGGTTAGTGTTCTCTGGTTAAACCAATGTCTCTGAACTTTTTACTCTTGTGTTACCCTTAAAATAGTTTTCATGTCTCAGTAAACCCCTGCATAATAATTATTATATACCCATGGTTAGTGTTCTCTGGTTAAACCAATGTCTCTGAACTTTTTACTCTTGTGTTACCCTTAAAATAGTTTTCATGTCTCAGTAAACCCTGCATAATAATTATTATATACCCATGGTTAGTGTTCTCTGGTTAAACCAATGTCTCAACTTTTTACTCTTGTGTTACCCTTAAAATAGTTTTCATGTCTCAGTAAACCCTGCATAATAATTATTATATACCCATGGTTAGTGTTCTCTGGTTAAACCAATGTCTCTGAACTTTTTACTCTTGTGTTACCCTTAAAATAGTTTTCATGTCTCAGTAAACCCTGCATAATAATTATTATATACCCATGGTTAGTGTTCTCTGGTTAAACCAATGTCTCTGGAACTTTTACTCTTGTGCCACCCTTAAAATAGTTTTCATGTCTCAGTAAACCCTGCATAATAATTATTATATACCCATGGTTAGTGTTCTCTGGTTAAACCAATGTCTCTCAACTTTTTACTCTTGTGTTACCCTTAAAATAGTTTTCATGTCTCAGTAAACCCTGCATAATAATTATTATATACCCATGGTTAGTGTTCTCTGGTTAAACCAATGTCTCTCAACTTTTTACTCTTGTGTTACCCTTAAAATAGTTTTCATGTCTCAGTAAACCCTGCATAATAATTATTATATACCCATGGTTAGTGTTCTCTGGTTAAACCAATGTCTCTCAACTTTTTACTCTTGTGTTACCCTTAAAATTAGTTTTCATGTCTCAGTAAACCCTGCATAATAATTATTATATACCCATGGTTAGTGTTCTCTGGTTAAACCAATGTCTCTCAACTTTTACTCTTGTGTTACCCTTAAAATAGTTTTCATGTCTCAGTAAACCCTGCATAATAATTATTATATACCCATGGTTAGTGTTCTCTGGTTAAACCAATGTCTCTGAACTTTTACTCTTGTGTTACCCTTAAAATAGTTTTCATGTCTCAGTAAACCCTGCATAATAATTATTATATACCCATGGTTAGTGTTCTCTGGTTAAACCAATGTCTCTCACCCTTTACTCTGTGTTACCCTTAAAATAGTTTTCATGTCTCAGTAAACCCTGCATAATAATTATTATATACCCATGGTTAGTGTTCTCTGGTTAAACCAATGTCTCTCAACTTTTTACTCTTGTGTTACCCTTAAAATAGTTTTCATGTCTCAGTAAACCCTGCATAATAATTATTATATACCCATGGTTAGTGTTCTCTGGTTAAACCAATGTCTCTGAACTTTTTACTCTTGTGTTACCCTTAAAATAGTTTTCATGTCTCAGTAAACCCTGCATAATAATTATTATATACCCATGGTTAGTGTTCTCTGGTTAAACCAATGTCTCTCAACTTTTTACTCTTGTGTTACCCTTAAAAAATAGTTTTCATGTCTCAGTAAACCCTGCATAATAATTATTATATACCCATGGTTAGTGTTCTCTGGTTAAACCAATGTCTCTGAACTTTTTACTCTTGTGTTACCCTTAAAATAGTTTTCATGTCTCAGTAAACCCTGCATAATAATTATTATATACCCATGGTTATGTTCTCTGGTTAAACCAATGTCTCTGAACTTTTTACTCTTGTGTTACCCTTAAAATAGTTTTCATGTCTCAGTAAACCCTGCATAATAATTATTATATACCCATGGTTAGTGTTCTCTGGTTAAACCAATGTCTCTGAACTTTTTACTCTTTGTGTTACCCTTAAAATAGTTTTCATGTCTCAGTAAACCCTGCATAATAATTATTATATACCCATGGTTAGTGTTCTCTGGTTAAACCAATGTCTCTCAACTTTTTACTCTTGTGTTACCCTTAAAATAGTTTTCATGTCTCAGTAAACCCTGCATAATAATTATTATATACCCATGGTTAGTGTTCTCTGGTTAAACCAATGTCTCTCAACTTTTTACTCTTGTGTTACCCTTAAAATAGTTTTCATGTCTCAGTAAACCCTGCATAATAATTATTATATACCCATGGTTAGTGTTCTCTGGTTAAACCAATGTCTCTCAACTTTTTACTCTTGTGTTACCCTTAAAATAGTTTTCATGTCTCAGTAAACCCTGCATAATAATTATTATATACCCATGGTTAGTGTTCTCTGGTTAAACCAATGTCTCTCAACTTTTTTACTCTTGTGTTACCCTTAAAATAGTTTTCATGTCTCAGTAAACCCTGCATAATAATTATTATATACCCATGGTTAGTGTTCTCTGGTTAAACCAATGTCTCTCAACTTTTTACTCTTGTGTTACCCTTAAAATAGTTTTCATGTCTCAGTAAACCCTGCATAATAATTATTATATACCCATGGTTAGTGTTCTCTGGTTAAACCAATGTCTCTGAACTTTTTACTCTTGTGTTACCCTTAAAATAGTTTTCATGTCTCAGTAAACCCTGCATAATAATTATTATATACCCATGGTTAGTGTTCTCTGGTTAAACCAATGTCTCTCAACTTTTTACTCTTGTGTTACCCTTAAAATAGTTTTCATGTCTCAGTAAACCCTGCATAATAATTATTATATACCCATGGTTAGTGTTCTCTGGTTAAACCAATGTCTCTCAACTTTTTACTCTTGTGTTACCCTTAAAATAGTTTTCATGTCTCAGTAAACCCCTGCATAATAATTATTATATACCCATGGTTAGTGTTCTCTGGTTAAACCAATGTCTCTCAACTTTTTACTCTTGTGTTACCCTTTAAAATAGTTTTCATGTCTCAGTAAACCCTGCATAATAATTATTATATACCCATGGTTAGTGTTCTCTGGTTAAACCAATGTCTCTCAACTTTTTACTCTTGTGTTACCCTTAAAATAGTTTTCATGTCTCAGTAAACCCTGCATAATAATTATTATATACCCATGGTTAGTGTTCTCTGGTTAAACCAATGTCTCTGAACTTTTTACTCTTGTGTTACCCTTAAAATAGTTTTCATGTCTCAGTAAACCCTGCATAATAATTATTATATACCCATGGTTAGTGTTCTCTGGTTAAACCAATGTCTCTGAACTTTTTACTCTTGTGTTACCCTTAAAATAGTTTTCATGTCTCAGTAAACCCTGCATAATAATTATTATATACCCATGGTTAGTGTTCTCTGGTTAAACCAATGTCTCTCAACTTTTTACTCTTGTGTTACCCTCTTCTTTAAAATAGTTTTCATGTCTCAGTAAACCCTGCATAATAATTATTATATACCCATGGTTAGTGTTCTCTGGTTAAACCAATGTCTCTGAACTTTTTACTCTTGTGTTACCCTTAAAATAGTTTTCATGTCTCAGTAAACCCTGCATAATAATTATTATATACCCATGGTTAGTGTTCTCTGGTTAAACCAATGTCTCTCAACTTTTTACTCTGTGTTACCCTTAAAATAGTTTTCATGTCTCAGTAAACCCTGCATAATAATTATTATATACCCATGGTTAGTGTTCTCTGGTTAAACCAATGTCTCTCAACTTTTTACTCTTGTGTTACCCTTAAAATAGTTTTCATGTCTCAGTAAACCCTGCATAATAATTATTATATACCCATGGTTAGTGTTCTCTGGTTAAACCAATGTCTCTCAACTTTTTACTCTTGTGTTACCCTTAAAATAGTTTTCATGTCTCAGTAAACCCTGCATAATAATTATTATATACCCATGGTTAGTGTTCTCTGGTTAAACCAATGTCTCTCAACTTTTTACTCTTGTGTTACCCTTAAAATAGTTTTCATGTCTCAGTAAACCCTGCATAATAATTATTATATACCCATGGTTAGTGTTCTCTGGTTAAACCAATGTCTCTCAACTTTTTACTCTTGTGTTACCCTTAAAATAGTTTTCATGTCTCAGTAAACCCTGCATAATAATTATTATATACCCATGGTTAGTGTTCTCTGGTTAAACCAATGTCTCTGAACTTTTTACTCTTGTGTTACCCTTAAAATAGTTTTCATGTCTCAGTAAACCCTGCATAATAATTATTATATACCCATGGTTAGTGTTCTCTGGTTAAACCAATGTCTCTCACCTTTTACTCTTGTGTTACCCTTAAAATAGTTTTCATGTCTCAGTAAACCCTGCATAATAATTATTATATACCCATGGTTAGTGTTCTCTGGTTAAACCAATGTCTCTCAACTTTTACTCTTGTGTTACCCTTAAAATAGTTTTCATGTCTCAGTAAACCCTGCATAATAATTATTATATACCCATGGTTAGTGTTCTCTGGTTAAACCAATGTCTCTGAACTTTTACTCTTGTGTTACCCTTAAAATAGTTTTCATGTCTCAGTAAACCCTGCATAATAATTATTATATACCCATGGTTAGTGTTCTCTGGTTAAACCAATGTCTCTCACAACTTTTTACTCTTGTGTTACCCTTAAAATAGTTTTCATGTCTCAGTAAACCCTGCATAATAATTATTATATACCCATGGTTAGTGTTCTCTGGTTAAACCAATGTCTCTGAAGTTTTTACTCTTGTGTTACCCTTAAAATAGTTTTCATGTCTCAGTAAACCCTGCATAATAATTATTATATACCCATGGTTAGTGTTCTCTGGTTAAACCAATGTCTCTCAACTTTTTACTCTTGTGTTACCCTTAAAATAGTTTTCATGTCTCAGTAAACCCTGCATAATAATTATTATATACCCATGGTTAGTGTTCTCTGGTTAAACCAATGTCTCTGAACTTTTTACTCTTGTGTTACCCTTAAAATAGTTTTCATGTCTCAGTAAACCCTGCATAATTATTATATACCCATGGTTAGTGTTCTCTGGTTAAACCAATGTCTCTGAACTTTTTACTCTTGTGTTACCCTTAAAATAGTTTTCATGTCTCAGTAAACCCTGCATAATAATTATTATATACCCATGGTTAGTGTTCTCTGGTTAAACCAATGTCTCTCAACTTTTACTCTTTGTGTTACCCTTAAAATAGTTTTCATGTCTCAGTAAACCCTGCATAATAATTATTATATACCCATGGTTAGTGTTCTCTGGTTAAACCAATGTCTCTGAACTTTTTACTCTTGTGTTACCCTTAAAATAGTTTTCATGTCTCAGTAAACCCTGCATAATAATTATTATATACCCATGGTTAGTGTTCTCTGGTTAAACCAATGTCTCTGAACTTTTTACTCTTGTGTTACCCTTAAAATAGTTTTCATGTCTCAGTAAACCCTGCATAATAATTATTATATACCCATGGTTAGTGTTCTCTGGTTAAACCAATGTCTCTGAACTTTTTACTCTTGTGTTACCCTTAAAATAGTTTTCATGTCTCAGTAAACCCTGCATAATAATTATTGCTATATACCCATGGTTAGTGTTCTCTGGTTAAACCAATGTCTCTGAACTTTTACTCTTTGTGTTACCCTTAAAATAGTTTTCATGTCTCAGTAAACCCTGCATAATAATTATTATATACCCATGGTTAGTGTTCTCTGGTTAAACCAATGTCTCTGAACTTTTTACTCTTGTGTTACCCTTAAAATAGTTTTCATGTCTCAGTAAACCCTGCATAATAATTATTATATACCCATGGTTAGTGTTCTCTGGTTAAACCAATGTCTCTGAACTTTTTACTCTTGTGTTACCCTTAAAATAGTTTTCATGTCTCAGCAAACTCTGCATAATAATTATATACCCATGGTTAGTGTTCTCTGGTTAAACCAATGTCTCTGAACTTTTTACTCTTGTGTTACCCTTAAAATAGTTTTCATGTCTCAGTAAACCCTGCATGCTAATAATTATTATATACCCATGGTTAGTGTTCTCTAAGTTAAACCAATGTCTCTGAACTTTTTACTCTTGTGTTACCCTTAAAATAGTTTTCATGTCTCAGTAAACCCTGCATAATAATTATTATATACCCATGGTTAGTGTTCTCTGGTTAAACCAATGTCTCTGAACTTTTTACTCTTGTGTTACCCTTAAAATAGTTTTCATGTCTCAGTAAACCCTGCATAATAATTATTATATACCCATGGTTAGTGTTCTCTGGTTAAACCAATGTCTCTCAACTTTTACTCTTGTGTTACCCTTAAAATAGTTTTCATGTCTCAGTAAACCCCTGCATAATAATTATTATATACCCATGGTTAGTGTTCTCTGGTTAAACCAATGTCTCTCACCCTTATCTTTGTGTTACCCTTAAAATAGTTTTCTCATGTCTCAGTAAACCCTGCATAATAATTATTATATACCCATGGTTAGTGTTCTCTGGTTAAACCAATGTCTCTCAACTTTTTACTCTTGTGTTACCCTTAAATAGTTTTCATTGTCTCAGTAAACCCTGCATAATAATTATTATATACCCATGGTTAGTGTTCTCTTAGTTAAACCAATGTCTCTGAAGTTTTTACTCTTGTGTTACCCTTAAAATAGTTTTCATGTCTCAGTAAACCCTGCATAATAATTATTATATACCCATGGTTAGTGTTCTCTGGTTAAACCACTACCTTCTGAACTTTTACTCTTGTGTTACCCTTAAAATAGTTTTCATGTCTCAGTAAACCCTGCATAATAATTATTATATACCCATGGTTAGTGTTCTCTGTTAAATCAATGTCTCTGAACTTTTTACTCTTGTGTTACCCTTAAAATAGTTTTCATGTCTCAGTAAACCCTGCATAATAATTATTATATACCCATGGTTAGTGTTCTCTGGTTAAACCAATGTCTCTCAACTTTTACTCTTGTGTTACCCTTAAAATAGTTTTCATGTCTCAGTAAACCCTGCATAATAATTATTATATACCCATGGTTAGTGTTCTCTGGTTAAACCAATGTCTCTGAACTTTTTACTCTTGTGTTACCCTTAAAATAGTTTTCATGTCTCAGTAAACCCTGCATAATAATTATTATATACCCATGGTTAGTGTTCTCTGGTTAAACCAATGTCTCTGAAGTTTTTACTCTTGTGTTACCCTTAAAATAGTTTTCATGTCTCAGTAAACCCTGCATAATAATTATTATATACCCATGGTTAGTGTTCTCTGGTTAAACCAATGTCTCTGAACTTTTTACTCTTGTGTTACCCTTAAAATAGTTTTCATGTCTCAGTAAACCCTGCATAATAATTATTATATACCCATGGTTAGTGTTCTCTGGTTAAACCAATGTCTCTCAACTTTTTACTCTTGTGTTACCCTTAAAATAGTTTTCTGTCTCAGTAAACCCTGCATAATAATTATTATATACCCATGGTTAGTGTTCTCTGGTTAAACCAATGTCTCTGAACTTTACTCTTGTGTTACCCTTAAAATAGTTTTCATGTCTCAGTAAACCCTGCATAATAATTATTATATACCCATGGTTAGTGTTCTCTGGTTAAACCAATGTCTCTGAACTTTTTACTCTTGTGTACCCTTAAAATAGTTTTCATGTCTCAGTAAACCCTGCATAATAATTATTATATACCCATGGTTAGTGTTCTCTGGTTAAACCAATGTCTCTGAACTTTTTACTCTTGTGTTACCCTTAAAATAGTTTTCATGTCTCAGTAAACCCTGCATAATAATTATTATATACCCATGGTTAGTGTTCTCTGGTTAAACCAATGTCTCTCTGAACTTTTACTCTTGTGTTACCCTTAAAATAGTTTTCATGTCTCAGTAAACCCTGCATAATAATTATTATATACCCATGGTTAGTGTTCTCTGGTTAAACCAATGTCTCTGAACTTTTTACTCTTGTGTTACCCTTAAAATAGTTTTCATGTCTCAGTAAACCCTGCATAATAATTATTATATACCCATGGTTAGTGTTCTCTGGTTAAACCACACTTGAACTTTTACTCTTGTGTTACCCTTAAAATAGTTTTCATGTCTCAGTAAACCCTGCATAATAATTATTATATACCCATGGTTAGTGTTCTCTGGTTAAACCAATGTCTCTGAACTTTTTACTCTTGTGTTACCCTTAAAATAGTTTTCATGTCTCAGTAAACCCTGCATAATAATTATTATATACCCATGGTTAGTGTTCTCTGGTTAAACCAATGTCTCTGAACTTTTTACTCTGTGTTACCCTTAAAATAGTTTTCATGTCTCAGTAAACTCCCATAATAATTATTATATACCCATGGTTAGTGTTCTCTGGTTAAACCAATGTCTCTCAACTTTTACTCTTGTGTTACCCTTAAAATAGTTTTCATGTCTCAGTAAACCCTGCATAATAATTATTATATACCCATGGTTAGTGTTCTCTGGTTAAACCAATGTCTCTGAAGTTTTTACTCTTGTGTTACCCTTAAAATAGTTTTCATGTCTCAGTAAACCCTGCATAATAATTATTATATACCCATGGTTAGTGTTCTCTGGTTAAACCAATGTCTCTGAACTTTTTACTCTTGTGTTACCCTTAAAATAGTTTTCATGTCTCAGTAAACCCTGCATAATAATTATTATATACCCATGGTTAGTGTTCTCTGGTTAAACCAATGTCTCTGAACTTTTTACTCTTGTGTTACCCTTAAAATAGTTTTCATGTCTCAGTAAACCCTGCATAATAATTATTATATACCCATGGTTAGTGTTCTCTGGTTAAACCAATGTCTCTCAACTTTTTTACTCTTGTGTTACCCTTAAAATAGTTTTCATGTCTCAGTAAACCCTGCATAATAATTATATACCCATGGTTAGTGTTCTCTGGTTAAACCAATGTCTCTGAACTTTTTACTCTTGTGTTACCCTTAAAATAGTTTTCATGTCTCAGTAAACCCTGCATAATAATTATATACCCATGGTTAGTGTTCTCTGGTTAAACCAATGTCTCTGAAGTTTTTACTCTTGTGTTACCCTTAAAATAGTTTTCATGTCTCAGTAAACCCTGCATAATAATTATTATATACCCATGGTTAGTGTTCTCTGGTTAAACCAATGTCTCTGAACTTTTTACTCTTGTGTTACCCTTAAAATAGTTTTCATGTCTCAGTAAACCCTGCATAATAATTATTATATACCCATGGTTAGTGTTCTCTGGTTAAACCAATGTCTCTGAACTTTTTACTCTTTGTGTTACCCTTAAAATAGTTTTCATGTCTCAGTAAACCCTGCATAATAATTATTATATACCCATGGTTAGTGTTCTCTGGTTAAACCAATGTCTCTGAACTTTTTACTCTTGTGTTGGGACCAAAAATAGTTTTCATGTCTCAGTAAACCCTGCATAATAATTATTATATACCCATGGTTAGTGTTCTCTGGTTAAACCAATGTCTCTGAACTTTTTACTCTTGTGTTACCCTTAAAATAGTTTTCATGTCTCAGTAAACCCTGCATAATAATTATTATATACCCATGGTTAGTGTTCTCTGGTTAAACCAATGTCTCTGAAGTTTTTACTCTTGTGTTACCCTTAAAAATAGTTTTCATGTCTCAGTAAACCCTGCATAATAATTATTATATACCCATGGTTAGTGTTCTCTGGTTAAACCAATGTCTCTGAAGTTTTTACTCTGTGTTAATCTCTTATATGTCTCAGTAAACCCTGCATAATAATTATTATATACCCATGGTTAAAGTTCTTTGGTTAAACCAATGTCTCT
>JBBBDQ010013700.1:0-11918 GCA_037127315.1 Ascarosepion bandense
TTCCAGTAAACCCTGCATAATAATTATATTATATACCCATGGTTAGTGTTCTCTGGTTAAACCAATGTCTCTGAACTTTACTCTTGTGTTACCCTTAAAATAGTTTTCATGTCTCAGTAAAACCCTGCATAATAATTATTATATACCCATGGTTAGTGTTCTCTGGTTAAACCAATGTCTCTCAACTTTTACTCTTAGGTTACCTTAAAATAGCCATGTCTCAGTAAACCCTGCATAATAATTATTATATACCCATGGTTAGTGTTCTCTGTTAACCAATGTCTTCAACTTACTCTTTGTGTTATTCTTTTAAAAATAGTTTTCATGTCTCAGTAAACCCTGCATACACAATTATTATATACCCATGGTTAGTGTTCTCTGGTTAAACCAAATGTCTCTCAACTTACTCTTGTGTTACCCTTAAAATAGTTTTCATGTCTCAGTAAACCCTGCATAATAATTATTATATACCCATGGTTAGTGTTCTCTGGTTAAACCAATGTCTCTGAACTTTTTACTCTTGTGTTACCCTTAAAATAGTTTTCATGTCTCAGTAAACCCTGCATAATAATTATTATATACCCATGGTTAGTGTTCTCTGGTTAAACCAATGTCTCTCAACTTTTTACTCTTGTGTTACCCTTAAAATAGTTTTCATGTCTCAGTAAACCCTGCATAATAATTATATACCCATGGCTAAGGTTCTCTGGTTAAACCAATGTCTCTGAACTTTTTACTCTTGTGTTACCCCCTTAAAATAGTTTTCATGTCTCAGTAAACCCTGCATAATAATTATTATATACCCATGAACAGTGTTCTGGTTAAACCAATGTCTCTGAACTTAGTCTTTGTGTTACCCTTAAAATAGTTTTCATGTCTCAGTAAACCCTGCATAATAATTATTATATACCCATGGTTAGTGTTCTGTTTAACCAAATGTCTCCTCAACTTTTTACTCTTGTGTTACCCTTAAAATAGTTTCTATGTCTCAGTAAACCCTGCATAATAATTATTATATACCCAAGAGCAGTTCTCTATTAAACCAATGTCTCTGAACTTTTACTCTTTGTGTTACCCTTAAAATAGTTTTCATGTCTCAGTAAACCCTGCATAATAATTATTATATACCCATGGTTAGTGTTCTCTGGTTAAACCAATGTCTCTGAACTTTTTACTCTTTGTGTTACCCTTAAAATAGTTTTCATGTCTCATAAACCCTGCATAATAATTATTATATACCCATGGTTAGTGTTCTCTGGTTAAACCAATGCTTCTCAACTTTTTACTCTGTGTTACCCTTAAAATAGTTTTCATGTCTCAGTAAACCTGCATAATAATTATTATATACCCATGGTTAGTGTTCTCTGGTTAAACCAATGTCTCTCAACTTTTACTCTTGTGTTACCTTTAAAATAATATGTCTCAGTAAACCCTGCATAATAATTATTATATACCCATGGTTAGTGTTCTCTGGTTAAACCAATGTCTCTCAACTTTACTCTTGTGTTACCCTTAAAATAGTTTTCATGTCTCAGTAAACTTTACACAAATTATTATATACCCATGGTTAGTGTTCTTAAGTTAAACCAATGTCTCTCAACTTTTTACTCTTGTGTTACCTTAAAATAGTTTTCATGTCTCAGTAAACCCTGCATAATAATTATTATATACCCATGGTTAGTGTTCTCTGGTTAAACCAATGTCTCTGAACTTTTTACTCTTGTGTTACCCTTAAAATAGTTTTCATGTCTCAGTAAACCCTGCATAATAATTATTATATACCCATGGTTAGTGTTCTCTGGTTAAACCAATGTCTCTCAACTTTTTACTCTTGTGTTACCCTTAAAATAGTTTTCATGTCTCAGTAAACCCTGCATAATAATTATTATATACCCATGGTTAGTGTTCTCTGGTTAAACCAATGTCTCTCAACTTTTACTCTTGTGTTACCCTTAAAATAGTTTTCATGTCTCAGTAAACCCTGCATAATAATTATTATATACCCATGGTTAAGTTCTCTGGTTAAACCAATGTCTCTGAACTTTTTACTCTTGTGTTACCCTTAAAATAGTTTTCATGTCTCAGTAAACCCTGCATAATAATTATTATATACCCATGGTTAGTGTTCTCTGGTTAAACCAATGTCTCTGAACTTTACTCTTGTGTTACCCTTAAAAATAGTTTTCATGTCTCAGTAAACCCTGCATAATAATTATTATATACCCATGGTTAGTGTTCTTGGTTAAACCAATGTCTCTCAACTTTTTACTCTTGTGTTACCCTTAAAATAGTTTTCATGTCTCAGTAAACCCTGCATAATAATTATTATATACCTTAAGGAAGTTAGTGTTCTCTGGTTAAACTAATGTCTCTGAACTTTTTACTCTTGTGTTACCCTTAAAATAGTTTTCATGTCTCAGTAAACCCTGCATAATAATTATTATATACCCATGGTTAGTGTCTTTGGTTAAACCAATGTCTCTCAACTTTTTACTCTTTGTGTTACCCTTATAAAATAGTTTTTCATGTCTCAGTAAACCCTGCATAATAATTATTATATACCCATGGTTAGTGTTCTCTGGTTAAACCAATGTCTCTCAACTTTTTACTCTTGTGTTACCCTTAAAATAGTTTTTATGTCTCAGTAAACCCTGCATAATAATTATTATATACCTAATGTTAGTGTTCTTGGTTAAACCAATGTCTCTGAACTTTTTACTCTTGTGTTACCCTTAAAATAGTTTTCATGTCTCAGTAAACCCTGCATAATAATTATTATATACCCATGGTTAGTGTTCTCTGTTAAACCAATGTCTCTCTGAACTTTTTACTTTGTGTTACCTCTAAAATAGTTTTCATGTCTCAGTAAACCCTGCATAATAATTATTATATACCCATGGTTAGTGTTCTCTGGTTAAACTAATGTCTCAACTTTTACTCTTGTGTTACCCTTAAAATAGTTTTCATGTCTCAGTAAACCCTGCATAATAATTATTATATACCCATGGTTAGTGTTCTCTGGTTAAACCAATGCCTCTGAACTTTTTACTCTTGTGTTACCCTTAAAATAGTTTTCATGTCTCAGTAAACCCTGCATAATAATTATTATATACCCATGGTTAGTGTTCTCTGGTTAAACCAATGTCTCTCAACTTTTTACTCTTGTGTTACCCTTAAAATAGTTTTCATGTCTCAGTAAACCCTGCATAATAATTATTATATACCCATGGTTAGTGTTCTCTGGTCAAACCAATGTCTCTCAACTTTTACTCTTGTGTTACCCTTAAAATAGTTTTCATGTCTCAGTAAACCCTGCATAATAATTATTATATACCCATGGTTAGTGTTCTCTGGTTAAACCAATGTCTCTCAACTTTTTACTCTTGTGTTACCCTTAAAATAGTTTTCATGTCTCAGTAAACCTGCATAATAATTATTATATACCCATGGTTAGTGTTCTCTGGTTAAACCAATGTCTCTCAACTTTACTTGTGTTACCCTTAAAATAGTTTTCATGTCTCAGTAAACCCTGCATAATAATTATTATATACCCATGGTTAGTGTTCTCTGGTTACTAAACCAATGTCTCTGAACTTTTACTCTTGTGTTACCCTTAAAATAGTTTTCATGCTTCAGTAAACCCTGCATAATAATTATTATATACCCATGGTTAGTGTTCTCTGGTTAAACCAATGTCTCTCAACTTTTTACTCTGTGTTACCCTTAAAATAGTTTTCATGTCTCAGTAAACCCTGCATAATAATTATTATATACCCATGGTTAGTGTTCTCTGGTTAAACCAATGTCTCTGAACTTTTTACTCTTGTGTTACCCTTAAAATAGTTTTCATGTCTCAGTAAACCCTGCATAATAATTATTATATACCCATGGTTAGTGTTCTCTGGTTAAACCAATGTCTCTCAACTTTTTACTCTTGTGTTACCCTTAAAATAGTTTTTCATGTCTCAGTAAACCCTGCATAATAATTATTATATACCCATGGTTAGTGTTCTCTTGGTTAAACCAATGTCTCTCAACTTTTTACTCTTGTGTTACCCTTAAAATAGTTTTCATGTCTCAGTAAACCCTGCATAATAATTATTATATACCCATGGTTAGTGTTCTCTTGGTTAAACCAATGTCTCTGAACTTTTTACTCTTGTGTTACCCTTAAAATAGTTTTCATGTCTCAGTAAACCCTGCATAATAATTATTATATACCCATGGTTAGTGTTCTCTGGTTAAACCAATGTCTCTGAACTTTACTCTGTGTTACCCTGAAATAGTTTTCATGTCTCAGTAAACCCTGCATAATAATTATTATATACCCATGGTTAGTGTTCTCTGGTTAAACCAATGTTCCCCAACTTTTTACTCTTGTGTTACCCTTAAAATAGTTTTCATGTCTCAGTAAACCCTGCATAATAATTATTATATACCCATGGTTAGTGTTCTCTGGTTAAACCAATGTCTCTGAACTTTTTACTCTTGTGTTACCCTTAAAATAGTTTTCATGTCCTTGTGCAAACCCTGCATAATAATTATTATATACCCATGGTTAGTGTTCTCTGGTTAAACCAATGTCTCTGAACTTTTTACTCTTGTGTTACCTCTTTAAAATAGTTTTCATGTCTCAGTAAACCCTGCATAATAATTATTATATACCCATGGTTAGTGTTCTCTGGTTAAACCAATGTCTCTCAACTTTTTACTCTTGTGTTACCCTTAAAATAGTTTTCATGTCTCAGTAAACCCTGCATAATAATTATTATATACCCATGGTTAGTGTTCTCTGGTTAAACCAATGTCTCTCAACTTTTACTCTTGTGTTACCCTTAAAATAGTTTTCATGTCTCAGTAACCCTGCATAATAATTATTATATACCCATGGTTAGTGTTCTCTGGTTAAACCAATGTCTCTCAACTTTTACTCTTGTGTTACCCTTAAAATATTTTCATGTCTCAGTAAACCTGCATAATAATTATTATATACCCATGGTTAGTGTTCTCTGGTTAAACCAATGTCTCTGAACTTTTACTCTTGTGTTACCCTTAAAATAGTTTTCATGTCTCAGTGTAAACCCTGCATAATAATTATTATATACCCATGGTTAGTGTTCTCTGGTTAAACCAATGTCTCTCAACTTTTACTCTTGTGTTACCTTAAAATAGTTTTCATGTTCCAGTAAACCCTGCATAATAATTATTATATACCCATGGTTAGTGTTCTCTGGTTAAACCAATGTCTCTCAACTTTTTACTCTTGTGTTACCCTTAAAATAGTTTTCATGTCTCAGTAAACCCTGCATAATAATTATTATATACCCATGGTTAGTGTTCTCTGGTTAAACCAATGTCTCTCAACTTTTTACTGTGCCCTTAAAATAGTTTTTCATGTCTCAGCCCTGCATAATAATTGTGCTCCTGCCCATGGTTAGTGTTCTCTGGTTAAACCAATGTCTCTGAACTTTTTACTCTTGTGTTACCCTTAAAATAGTTTTCATGTCTCAGTAAACCCTGCATAATAATTATTATATACCCATGGTTAGTGTTCTCTGGTTAAACAATGTCTCTGAACTTTTTACTCTTGTGTTACCCTTAAAATAGTTTTCATGTCTCAGTAAACCCTGCATAATAATTATTATATACCCATGGTTAGTGTTCTCTGGTTAAACCATGTCTACTCAACTTTTTACTCTTGTGTTACCCTTAAAATAGTTTTCATGTCTCAGTAAACCCTGCATAA
Organism: Ascarosepion bandense; assembly: GCA_037127315.1. NCBI lineage: Eukaryota > Metazoa > Mollusca > Cephalopoda > Sepiida > Sepiidae > Ascarosepion > Ascarosepion bandense. The sequence goes on from JBBBDQ010013700.1 coordinate 5,747, forward strand.
TAATTATTATATATGTAGTTTAGTGTTCTCTGGTTAAACCAATGTCTCTGAACTTTTTACTCTTGTGTTACCCTTAAAATAGTTTTCATGTCTCAGTAAACCCTGCATAATAATTATTATATACCCATGGTTAGTGTTCTCTGGTTAAACCAATGTCTCTGAACTTTTTACTCTTTGTTTACCCTTAAAATAGTTTTCATGTCTCAGTAAACCCTGCATAATAATTATTATATACCCATGGTTAGTGTTCTCTGGTTAAACCAATGTCTCTCAACTTTTTCTCTTGTGTTACCCTTAAAATAGTTTTCATGTCTCAGTAAACCCTGCACATATCAATTATTATATACCCATGGTTAGTGTTCTCTGGTTAAACCAATGTCTCTCAACTTTTTACTCTTGTGTTACCCATAAAATAGTTTTCATGTCTCCATATTAAACCCTGCATAATAATTATTATATACCCATGGTTAGTGTTCTCTGGTTAAACCAATGTCTCTCAACTTTTTACTCTTGTGTTACCCTTAAAATAGTTTTCATGTCTCAGTAAACCCTGCATAATAATTATTATATACCCATGGTTAGTGTTCTCTGGTTAAACCAATGTCTCTGAACTTTTTACTCTTGTGTTACCCTTTCAAATAGTTTTCATGTCTCAGTAAACCCTGCATAATAATTGTTATATCACCATAGTTGGTGTTCTCTGGTTAAACCAATGTCTCTCAACTTTTTACTCTTGTGTTACCCTTAAAATAGTTTTCATGTCTCAGTAAACCCTGCATAATAATTATTATATGCCCATGGTTAGTGTTCTCTGGTTAAACCAATGTCTCTCAACTTTTTACTCTTGTATTGCCATAAAATAATTTTCATGTCTCAGTAAACCCTGCATAATAATTATTATATGCCATGGTTAGTGTTCTCTGGTTAAGCCAATGTCTCTCAACTTTTTACTCTTGTGTTACCCTTAAAATAGTTTTCATGTCTCAGTAAACCCTGCATAATAATTATTATATACCCATGGTTAGTGTTCTCTGGTTAAACCAATGTCTCTAGCTTTTTACTCTTGTGTTACCCTTAAAATAGTTTTCATGTCTCAGTAAACCCTGCATAATAATTATTATATCACCATGGTTAGTGTTCTCTGGTTAAACCAATGTCTCTGAACTTTTTACTCTTGTGTTACACTTAAAATAGTTTTCATGTCTCAGTAAACCCTGCATAATAATTATTATATACCCATGGTTAGTGTTCTCTGGTTAAACCAATGTCTCTCAACTTTTTACTCTTGTGTTACCCTTAAAATAGTTTTCATGTCTCAGTAAACCCTGCATAATTTATTATATACCCATGGTTAGTGTTCTCTGGTTAAACCAATGTCTCTCAGCTTTTTACTCTTGTGTTACCCTTAAAATAGTTTTCATGTCTCAGTAAACCCTGCATATTAATTATTATATACCCATGGTTAGTGTTCTCTGGTTAAACAAACTGTCTCTCAACTTTTTACTCTTGTGTTACCCTTAAAATAGTTTTCATGTCTCAGTAAACCCTGCATAATAATTATTATATACCCATGGTTAGTGTTCTCTGGTTAAACCAATGTCTCTCAACTTTTTACTCTTGTGTTACCCTTAAAATAGTTTTCATGTCTCAGTAAACCCTGCTAATAATTATTATATACCCATGGTTAGTGTTCTCTGGTTAAACCAATGTCTCTCAACTTTTTACTCTTGTGTTACCCTTAAAATAGTTTTCATGTCTCAGTAAACCCTGCATAATAATTATTATATACCCATGGTTAGTGTTCTCTGGTTAAACCAATGTCTCTCAACTTTTTACTCTTATGTTACCCTTAAAATAGTTTTCATGTCTCAGTAAACCCTGCATAATAATTATTATACTTTCCATGGATAGTGTTCTCTGGTTAAACCAATGTCTCTGAACTTTTTACTCTTGTGTTACCCATGGAAATAGTTTTCATGTCTCAGTAAACCCTGTAATAATTATTATATACCCCATGGTTAGTGTTCTCTGGTTAAACCAATGTCTCTCAACTTTTTACTCTTGTGTTACCCTTAAAATAGTTTTCATGTATAAATGGCCTATGTGGTATTATATACCCATGGTTAGTGTTCTCTGGTTAAACCAATGTCTCTCAACTTTTTACTCTTGTGTTACCCATAAAATAGTTTTCATGTCTCAGTAAACCCTGCATAATAATTATTATATACCCATGGTTAGTGTTCTCTGGTTAAACCAATGTCTCTCAACTTTTTACTCTTCCTTTATTTACCCTTAAAATAATTTTCATGTCTCAGTAAACCCTGTAATAATTATTATATACCCATGGTTAATTATTCTCTGGTTAAACCAATGTCTCTGAACTTTTTACTCTTGTGTTACCCTTAAAATAGTTTTCATGTCTCAGTAAACCCTGCACATAATAATTATTATATACCCATGGTTAGTGTTCTCTGGTTAAACCAATGTCTCTGAACTTTTTACTCTTGTGTTACCCTTAAAATAGTTTTCATGTCTCAGTAAACCCTGCATAATAATTATTATATACCCATGGTTAGTGTTCTCTGGTTAAACCAATGTCTCTGAACTTTTTACTCTTGTGTTACCCTTAAAATAGTTTTCATGTCTCAGTAAACCCTGCATAATAATTATTATATACCCATGGTTAGTGTTCTCTGGTTAAACCAATGTCTCTCAACTTTTTACTTTCCTTGTGTTACCCTTAAAATAGTTTTCATGTCTCAGTAAACCCTGCTAATAATTATTATATACCCATGGTTAGTGTTCTCTGGTTAAACCAATGTCTCTGAACTTTTTACTCTTGTGTTACCCACATAAAATAGTTTTCATGTCTCAGTAAACCCTGCATAATAATTATTATATACCCATGGTTAGTGTTCTCTGGTTGACAATGTCTCTAGACTTTTTACTCTTGTGTTACCCTTAAAATAGTTTTCATGTCTCAGTAAACCTGCATAATAATTATTATATACCCATAGTTAGTGTTCTCTGGTTAAACCAATGTCTCTGAACTTTTTTACTCTTGTGTTACCCTTAAAATAGTTTCATGTCTCAGTAAACCCTGCATAATAATTATTATATACCCATGGTTAGTGTTCTCTGGTAAACCAATGTCTCTCAACTTTTACTCTTGTGTTACCCTTAAAATAGTTTTCATGTCTCAGTAAACCCTGCATAATAATTATTATATACCCATGGTTAGTGTTCTCTAGTTAAACCAATGTCTCTGAACTTTACTCTTGTGTTACCCTTAAAATAGTTTTCATGTCTCAGTAAACCCTGCATAATAATTATTATATACCCATGGTTAGTGTTCTCTGGTTAAACCAATGTCTCTCAACTTTTTACTCTTGTGTTACCCTTAAAATAGTTTTCATGTCTCAGTAAACCCTGCATAATAATTATTATATACCCATGGTTAGTGTTCTCTGGTTAAACCAATGTCTCTGAACTTTTTACTCTTGTGTTACCCTTAAAATATTTTTCATGTCTCAGTAAACCCTGCATAATAATTATTATATACCCATGGTTAGTGTTCTCTGGTTAAACCAATGTCTCTGAACTTTTACTCTTGTGTTACCCTTAAAATAGTTTTCATGTCTCAGTAAACCCTGCATAATAATTATTATATACCCATGGTTAGTGTTCTCTGGTTAAACCAATGTCTCTGAACTTTTTACTCTTGTGTTACCCTTAAAATAGTTTTCATGTCTCAGTAAACCCTGCATAATAATTATTATATACCCATGGTTAGTGTTCTCTGGTTAAACCAATGTCTCTCAACTTTTTACTCTTGTGTACACCCAAATAATTTTCATGTCTCAGTAAACCCTGCATAATAATTATTATATACCCATGGTTAGTGTTCTCTGGTTAAACCAATGTCTCTGAACTTTTTACTCTTGTGTTACCCTTAAAATAGTTTTTCTGTCTCAGTAAACCCTGCATAATAATTATTATATACCCATGGTTAGTGTTCTCTGGTTAAACCAATGTCTCTGAACTTTTTACTCTTGTGTTACGCAAATAGTTTTCATGTCTCTGATAAGCCCTGCATAATAATTATTATATACCCATGAGTTAGTGTTCAGTTCGGCTTCAATGTCTCTCAACTTTTTACTCTTGTGTTACCCTTAAAATAGTTTTCATGTCTCAGTAAACCCTGCATAATAATTATTATATACCCATGGTTAGTGTTCTCTGGTTAAACCAATGTCTCTGAACTTTTTACTCTTGTGTTACCCTTAAAATAGTTTTCATGTCTCAGTAAACCCTGCATAATAATTATTATATACCCATGGTTAGTGTTCTCTGGTTAAACCAATGTCTCTGAACTTTTTACTCTTGTGTTACCCTTAAAAATAGTTTTCATGTCTCAGTAAACCCTGCATAATAATTATTATATACCGCAAGTTAGTGTTCTCTGGTTAAACCAATGTCTCTGAACTTTTTACTCTTGTGTTACCCTTAAAATAGTTTTCATGTCTCAGTAAACCCTGTAATTATTACTATTACCCATGGTTAGTGTTCTCTGGTTAAACCAATGTCTCTAGACTTTTTACTCTTGTATTTTCCTTAAAAATAGTTTTCATGTCTCAGTAAACCCTGCATAATAATTATTATATACCCATAGTTTAGTGTTCTCTGAGTTAAACCAATGTCTCTGAACTTTTTACTCTTGTGTTACCCTTAAAATAGTTTTCATGTCTCAGTAAACCCTGCATAATAATTATTATATACCCATGGTTAGTGTTCTCTGGTTAAACCAATGTCTCTGAACTTTTTACTCTTGTGTTACCCTTAAATAGTTTCATGTCTCAGTAAAACCTGCATAATAATTATTATATACCCATGGTTAATGTTCTCTGGTTAAACCAATGTCTCTGAACTTTTTACTCTTGTATTACCATAAAATAGTTTTCATGTCTCAGTAAACCCTGCATAATAATTCAATATATACCACATGATTAGTGTTCTCTGGTTAAATAATGTCTCTGAGCTTTTTACTCTTGTGTTACCCTTAAAATAGTTTTCATGTCTCAGTAAAACCTGCATAATAATTATTATATACCCATGGTTAGTGTTCTCAAATTTAAACCAATGTCTCTGAACTTTTTAACTCTTGCTGTTACCCTTAAAATAGTTTTCATGTCTCAGTGAAGCCATAATAATTATTATATACCCATGGTTAGTGTTCTCTGGTTAAACCAATGTCTACGAACTTTTTACTCTTGTGTTACCCTTAAAATAGTTTTCATGTCTCAGTAAACCTGCATAATAGTATTATATACATGGTTAGTGTTCTCTGGTTGACTTATTATCTCTGAACTTTTTACTCTTGTGTTACCCTTAAAATAGTTTTCATGTCTCAGTAAACCCTGCATAATTATTATATACCCATGGTTAGTGTTCTCTGGTTAAACCAATGTCTCTGAACTTTTTACTCTTGTGTTACCCTTAAAATAGTTTCATGTCTCAGTAAACCTGCATAATAATTATTATATACTCATGGTTAGTGTTCTCTGGTTAAACCAATGTCTCTCAACTTTTTACTCTTGTGTTACCCTTAAATAGTTTTCATGTCTCAGTAAACCCTGCATAATAATTAGTATATACCCATGGTTAGTGTTCTCTGGTTAAACCAATGTCTCTGAACTTTTTACTCTTGTGTTACCCTTAAAATAGTTTTCATGTCTCAGTGACCCCTGCATAATAATTATTATATACCCATGGTTAGTGTTCTCTGGTTAAACCAATGTCTCTCAACTTTTTACTCTTGTGTTACCCTTAAAATAGTTTTCATGTCTCAGTAAACCCTGCATAATAATTGTTATATACCCATGGTTAGTGTTCTCTGGTTAAACCAATGTCTCTGAACTTTTTTACTCTTGTGTTACCCTTAAAATAGTTTTCATGTCATAAATGTAAACCACTAATAATTATTATATACCCATGGTTAGTGTTCTCTGGATTAGGCAATGTCTCTGAACTTTTTACTCTTACGTGTTACCCTTAAAATAGTTTTCATGTCTCAGTAAACTACTACATAATAATTATTATATACCCATGGTTAGTGTTCTCTGGTTAAACCAATGTCTCTCGCTTTTTACTCTTGGACATAAAATAGTTTTCA
>JBBBDQ010013707.1:0-10783 GCA_037127315.1 Ascarosepion bandense
GTTATAATTGCATGCCAAAGTCTGGATAGAATTCGGCATACTGTTCTCTGTGGAATCCCTGTTTTCAGACTGCAACGTCTTGTCAATTTAGAGATGAACTCAGTAAAGCCTGTTGCATGGGTAGCAAAGTTCAAGTTACGTCTGCCTGTTCTGGATTGCCTTTCATTTCCTTGAGAGTTGTCTTTACCGATCCATGGGATACAAACCTGTCATAGATGCGATGGCACTGGTGGGTGATAATCTGAAAATCATTCAGCAAATTGTTGCCAATACAAATAAGTCACATCAAGTTTGCAACCACCCTTCTGTGCTCCAATGTCAGTCAGTCAGTCATGGGCAAGGTAAACCTGTAACAAAAAATTATAAATGTTAACAGAATTTTGATTCACTCTATATTATCAAAAATATATATATTATCGAACACACACACTCTCTTTTGTGTGTGTGTATGTGTTGAGTTGCAATAATGTTTTGTATGGTTGAAAGAAGTATGTGTTTTTTCTTCTTTTCTTCTAATATTCATTTTTACTTTTCGTAAGCAAGGGAGGAAATATAGGATAATATTTTTTCAAATGAGTTCAAAGTCTGTGCATCGAGGCACATTTTGGCTCCACTTCTGAAGCGTTTTAACGGATGTTTACTCTGATAAAAGTTGGCACTTGCCAATAAGCCGTCGTAGGTCATTCTAAGTGACTTGTGAATCTTCAATGGCATATTTTTCGGTTGTAAAAGGAATCAGATTTCCTTTCCATGCCTTTCCAGTAACGCAATAAACTTTAATCGGCCCAATTAAGTTTTTAATCCATTTATATACATACATATATCAGTCATATATATATTGTTAAATATAAGACATTAATTATGCTTCATTATGTTTAATCATGAGCCGCTTAAACATCGTATTTTGGCTTTAATTTCAGTTGAAAATGAAGACAAAAATTTCAAATTTGAATAGTTTTCTATTAATACACACTTTAAAAAGAACCTTCAGATATTGGAGGCCATCTACATTAAATCCAAAACAACCCACACTTAATAAAATCACGTTTAAAGCTGGTCATAACACATTTATTGCATTTGAATATATGCAAATATTCAGTATTTATTAAAATAATTTTCAAACAAATACATTAAATATTTTTATATAGAAATATTTTTATTAAATTTTACAAAAATTAATAAGAGGTGGGGCAGTTGGCTGTCTAAATTGGTCTCGGCTGTAAATTGCTCCAATCTGTCTAAATTCATTGTAAATTGCTCAAACCTGTGAAAGCCAAAATAAATATGCACCTGATTGCTTAAAGTGCAATAAATAAATAAATAAAATAAAATAAAAAATGGAAATGTAATTTGTAATGGATTCTTCAAGGATAGTGAATATACAGAAACAAATCCTGATAACAAATTTCAGTTTTTCATTTAGTTTTTTTTTTAACTTTTGAGAAGTCATGTGATAAAGGGGGCTTTTTTGTTTTGGATTCTGTAAGAAAGCTAAAATGAATTTTTTGTCCAATCATTGAATATTGTTGCCATATCCGGTTAAGTTCTCTAAGCATTCATGCTAAGCCACCCCCCCCGGGAGATGGGGGTGTCTTTCAACAAAATCCAAAGAAGGATTCATAACGTAACTGATCATGACTTAGTAACTCAAAATCAGTCACTTTTCTCACCAATGGGATGTGGCTTCCTGTCTTTTCTCCAAATATTTGCAGCTTCTGCTTTACAAGCGTCTTTCCCTGGTGCCCCGACAACATGAATTTACTCGTGCTACTAGATTGGCATCTAGGTCCCACCCTTTTAATGTCAAAAATAGTCAAATGTAACCACCACTTCTATTCTACCTGTTTCTTTTCTCGCCCTTTCTCGCCTGTAAGTAAAACTTTCTTCCATATACTTGTTGCCCTGATAATTATATCAACAAAGGAACAATGTCAATTGCCATCATCTATTTCCTTAAATCTCATCCAAAACTTAGCCTTTCTTCAGCATCCCCTGTACCATGCATTTTCTCTCATTGTAACCCCCTGCACACCAGTCGCAGTCTTACTTTGGGGTAAAATGATTATTAAACAAATAGGGAAAGCATTTGAGATATATGTTTGTTTTAAGATGAATTTCAATTAAATAAGTTTTTTGTTCAAAAATCTTGCTGAACAAAAAGTATTTTTAGTGCGCCTACGTTGTCACTGAATGTGACACAAGGTCAAGATTTAAAATATTTTTAACCTGTACCAACAATACTATGGAAAAACTGCTCAACTCTCCTTGGCACTTCCTTTTTTAGGGACCCCAGTCCTACTTCTGAAGGAGAGGTAATGCCTGCTGGATGGTCCTTGAAGAAACAATAAAAACTACAGAGACATAATTTCACTATATATTTTTATTTAATCTTTCCTCCATCTCTCTTGTGGAGGTGCCTCCACTCATTTTCAATAAGTCACTTTTAAAAATGAATTTTTTAAAGATAAAAAAAGTTTTCTTTAAACATTTTTAATTGAAAGCTAAAATGATTAACTTTACTATTTCCAGAAAGCAAAAATTCTCTGGTGTATTTCAAACAGGAATTATATTCATTGGAATCTGAAATTTTTCAATTTTTTTAAACTTTTCAAATTTTCGGACATTTCTGAACAATCGACTCATTTTGTAAACAAAAGTTAATTCTCGGTTTTAAAAAATAAAAATATACATCTGTGTAATAGTATTTTTTAGAAAATTAGCAAATGTACAAGCGCAAATTTAATCTGATTTACAAGTATTACTCATTTATAGCATGAAATTTAGAATAAAACTATTTCTTAATCACAGAGTTGAACTTTTTTACCTGTCCTCCATATTTCAAATGTGTTAATAAGTTGATGGATGAGAGATAAGTGTGTCGTGGCGATCAAATGCGATATAATTGCATAAATGTTTTTCCCTCTAAGGGGAAGAATCTCTGAAACACATGAGCTTTTGGTTTACACATAGAAATTACTGTACAAAAAAAAACTTCAAATACACACACACAAAGTTTATTATTTTAAACATAGGGAGGCACAAGGATTTTTATTAAACTTTTTAATTTTTGATTAGTAAATACAATCTTCGCCTAATAGTTTTATAAATTAATTCCAAGAACGAAGTTGTTTTAAAAATATTTTGGAACTTTATAAGTTATTATAATTAAAAATAAAATAAAAAAAAATAAAAAGGAAAACAATTCTTTAAAATTTCATTAGTAAACGAAAAAATTCTTTTTATTCTTGGTACTAATGTCCTTAATCTATATAATTTATTCAAGCAATTAAAGTTTAAATGCTAGAGTTATATTGCATTTTTTATTTTACTATATTGCAAGTTGATTTTCGGAAACAGGCAAAATTTTTCAAAAAAATAATAGATGATTTACATTCGCCAATGTCCTGCGTTTCAATCCAATAAACCAAATTTTTGCAACAAAAATTTGCTCTAAAAATTTCCCCATGAATTTACGTGGAGTGAGGTAACAGATGTAAAAAAAATCATAAATAATATTTTTTTACCAAGATGTTTTAAAAATAATAATTTCAAAAAATAATTTCAATCATTTTTTAATACCTTCTGAAAGTTTCATTACAATCTGACAATTATTTGATTTTTTGCAAAAATTTACAATTTACCGTGTTTGTCACCGGTAAAAAAAAACAAACAAACTGAGTTATTACGTTTTCCATTGTAAACTCTCGTAACGATTTGCTTACTCGCTAAAAAACCAACAAAAAGATTTTTACCAAAATTTCGATCGTATTAGAAGGGATTAAATATTTTTTTTAAAATAATTAAAAAATATTTTGATATTTCCTCTTAATATTATAAACATTTTGATGGAAAGTTCGTTTTTATTAAGTTTGGGGCATTTTAATTAGATAATTTACATTCGCCAATGTCCTTGCGTTAAAACCAATTTCTGCAACAAAATTTACGTGAGGTAACAGATAAACAAAAACATATATAATAATATTTTTACCAAGATTTTTCAAAAATAATTTCAATCATTCGTTAATAAGTCTTGAAAGTTTCATTAAAATCTGACAATTATTTGATTTTTGCAAAAATTTTCCAATTTATGTGTTTGTTATCGGAAAAACAAAAAAAAAACCGAGTTATTACGTTTTCCATTGCAAAACTCTCGGAACGATTTGCTTTACTCGATAAAATCATAAGATTTTTTACCAAAAAATTTCAAACGTATTAAGAAGCATTGAAATTTAAAATTTTAAAAAATAATTAAAAATACTTTGATCTTTTCCTTTTCCTTACCACATTTTGATGGAAAAGTTCCTGTTTTTATTAAGTTTGGGGTTTTTTTTTTAATTCATAACGATGCCATTATGCTGTTTTTCAGCGATTTAGTGGAGGTACCTAATTGTTGTGTGTATACCAGAAAATCAAAAGAATAAACAGTGGAAAAATCACTTCTACCATTTCAAACAACTTCAGGTTAAAACGACCGGCCAAATATTTAATCTTTTTTTAGTCTGTTACAATCCTTTACCCAAGCCTTGACCTAAATATCAAATAGCTTGAACCCTACAAAAAGATAGCTTCCTTCCTCATTCGGCCAAGGGAAGTCAGACCTGACATCAGCTGAACAAAGACGCGCACCCTTAAACAGAGGGCAAAACATGGGTATCTTAGCCTTATCTAGTGGAAGACGTTCAATTAGATTGCTCTACCCCGTAAATTCCTGTAGTTTTTACTATTCCCTTTCTTTTTTCTCTGACGATTTTCTTTTTTCATTCATTCAATCAATGTGGTGTGGGTAGATTTATTTTGAAAGCAGACTGAAAGCAAACATGATTTCAATTTCCACTTAATGAAAAAACTGAATCGTCAATATTAGCCTACTAATAATAGGCTCACTACAAACAAACAACAAGTCAACAACTGGCAAGTTTTGGAACACCCGAAATAATTTAAATATACAAATTAATAGACATTTTATTTTAGATTTCTGCATAAAAAAAAAATGCATATTCTCTTTGTTGGCAAAAAAAACAAACAAACAAAAGAAACATAAAAAGTAATATGCCTGGTTTTCAGTAACAGACACCCCCACCCAAAAAATGCCAAGAATGGTAACATGCTGATTTTCAAGGCTAGTAGAACTCTTGAAAGATTAGCATAAATACAACTTTACACATCTATGTTTTGTCTTTGAAAAACTTTCTTATTTTTATTTTTATTTTTTTTAGTGTTAAATCCGTTTGGGTTGTGTATTATCCTTCGCCTCCCACAACTTCCTATTTTTCTGTTCCTCTAAGTATCTTTTAATAACAGGACAGATTAAGTTCTAGAGCCTTGGTTGGCAACCAGTCTACCATAGAAAAGTACCTTCCATCCTCTGTTTTCGGTTTTCTTCTGAACGAGACGAGATGAAAGGAGGTTATTTGCTCTTTGCACCCTGTTTTATTTTTAATACTTTTTATTTAATCATTTCACCCCAAGCAAGGCGTTAACACCACTGATGTTTCTGGGGGTTATATAAGACAGTTTAAGTATTAGGCAGGAGGAGAGTGAAGACAAAGACAGAAAAACTACAAAGAGTGAAAGAGAAAAGGCAAGAGAAGGGATATGAACACAGGAGTGAAGACAGACAGAAGGTAGAGAGAGAAAAGAACAAGATATATGGGGTGATGTGTAGAAAGGCTGGGCTTGACGGATAAGAGATGGGAATTGACTTTGCATTGAAATTCCTGAAGGTTATCTCCGTCAGGGAAAGCAAGTATATGGAAGGGAGTTCCACAGGCGAGAAACGCGAGAAAAGAATCTGGTGGAATAGAATTGTCGCCTGCATTTGGTTGATCAGACTGTAAAGGGTGAGACCTTGTTGCCAGTCTGGTTGCCTGAGTAAATTCTTGTGGAGGGGGCACCAGTAACCCAATTCATCAGAGCAGAAGCCATGAAAATATTGTTCCTGTCGTTTTCAGCATGTCCTGTCAGTATTAAATTCTCTAGGCCTGCTTTCTTCATTAAACATTTCAGCTGTCTCCTGATTGAAAATATAAGTTTCCTTGTAGTTCCTGTTTTCAAATATCAATCAGTTGTTATTTGAAAAAAAAAAAATATGAATTGACAAAAAAAAAAAAATCCAGAGAATTACTTTTATGAATCAAATGCTGAATATTGGTGGTTGTGAGTGACATCAGAAAATGGATGATTGGTAATACAATAAAGAAATATGAAGGTACACTGGAATAGTGAAAGATGCCTTCATGAAACTAAGTAAAATATTAAAAAATAAGAACATTTAACTAGAAAAGAGTGTTGAACTTCTATGTAATACATTTTCTCCTATATTGCCACGAATGCTGCACGATTTTCTCACAGATGAAAGAGAAGAGAGCTCTGAGGTAATAGGCGATGAGGTTCTTCAGAAGAATAAGATGGCCAGAGCGATAGAAGAGAGCTCTGGAGGTAATAAACGATGAGGTTCTTCAGAAGAATAAGATGGCCAGAACGATAGAAGAGAGCCCTGAGGTAATAGGCGATGAGGTTCTTCAGAAGAATAAGATAGCCAGAACGATGAAGAGAGCCCTGAGGTAATAGGCGATGAGGTTCTTCAGAAGAATAAGATGGCCAGAACGATAGAAGAGAGCCCTGAGGTAATAGGCGATGAGGTTCTTCAGAAGAATAAGATGGCCAGAACGATAGAAGAGAGCCCTGAGGTAATAGGCGATGAGGTTCTTCAGAAGAATAAGATGGCCAAGAGCGATAGAGAGCCCTGAGGTAATAGGCGATGAGGTTCTTCAGAAGAATAAGATGGCCAGAACGATAGAAGAGAGCCCTGAGGTAATAGGCGATGAGGTTCTTCAGAAGAATAAGATGGCCAGAACGATAGAAGAGAGCCCTGAGGTAATAGGCGATGAGGTTCTTCAGAAGAATAAGATGGCCAGAGCGATGAAGAGCTCTGAGGTAATAGGCGATGAGGTTCTTCAGAAGAATAAGATGGCCAGAACGATAGAAGAGAGCCCTGATGTAATAGGCGATGAGGTTCTTCAGAAGAATAAGATGGCCAGAACGATAGAAGAGAGCCCTGAGGTAATAGGCGATGAGGTTCTTCAGAAGAATAAGATGGCCGAGCGATGAGAGAGCTCTGAGGTAATAGGCGATGAGGTTCTTCAGAAGAATAAGATGGCCAGAACGATAGAAGAGCCCTGAGGTAATAGGCGATGAGGTTCTTCAGAAGAATAAGATGGCCAGAACGATAGAAGAGAGCCCTGAGGTAATAGGCGATGAGGTTCTTCAGAAGTATAAGATGGCCAGAGCGATAGAAGAGAGCTCTGAGGTAATGAGCGATGAGGTTCTTCAGAGAATAAGATGGCCAGAACGATAGAAGAGAGCCCTGAGGTAATAGGCGATGAGGTTCTTCAGAAGAATAAGATGGCCAGAACGATGAAAGAGAGCCCTGAGGTAATAGGCGATGAGGTTCTTCAGAAGAATAAGATGGCCAGAACGATAGAAGAGAGCCCTGAGGTAATAGGCGATAGGGATTCTTCAGAAGAATAAGATGGCCAGAACGATGAGGAAGTCTAAATAGATGAGAACAAATACAATTATACGTAGGATAAGAAATTTCTGGGAAACACAAGTGAGGAAAAGAGGCCTGGAAATCTGACACTCACAGATCATTAAGTATATATAATATTTCAGATAGTGTATATCTGTAAAAGGACAATGAATAAAGAAAAGTAAAACTTAGCCGATATGTATTATTTTCTATCAAAGCAAATGCAAAGATTTTATTTTGTAACAAGTATTTATATACAAGAACGAATATCTTATTGGTTTTACAAATTTAAGAATGCTCATTTAGATGATCTTGTTAACAAACTAAATAATCTTGAATCCACAATGAACTTTACTTTTGATTCTAACCACACTTTACCCTTCCTCTATATCTTGCTGCAGAGAAATAATGAACTTCAGTTTGAGGTTTACCAGAACAGCTACCAACAAGAATGACCTGGTCGATTTATATTCCCACCAGTGTAACAAGATCAAATCAGAAATAATTATAGAATTCTATTTAAGAGCACCAAGGATTCGAAGACCCCCAATATTTACCCAAAGGAGAAATATACATAGAAAACATTTTCAAAGACCTCCAATATCCTCTTCCTGACTACACATCCACAGTGCTAAAAGTAAGGCGTACAGAATATATAACCGCAAAAAAAAAAAAAAAAAAAAAAAGATAACAATAACAACGATTAATAAAAACAGATACATAATACCTACTGCCTACTAACTCCATAACATTTACTATCCAAAATACATGGCAATCTAAACTACATCAAAATATTACAACCACATCCCAAACTATTGTGGATCAGAACCGAACAATGTCCATAACAATAACTGTTTCTCAGAATAGGTAGGCTAAAATAAGTTTTCCTTTTGCTTTTATTTATTTCTGCACACACACACACACACACACACACACACACACACACACACACTTTATCTCATGTGATAGTTTTTAAAGAATGTTTCTTTTTAAAAATCACAAAATAAATTACATTACACTTAAAACATGAAAAAATAACATCAAAAACATAATACCCTTCAAAATGGTCAGTGAAGTTACTGAACAGTGTTAATTACTGGATTCAGTATACATTTGAAGGATGAAGAATCCAATGTTTAGTGTTTTATAGAAATAACTTAAATGAGGATATTAGTTTTATTGATTCATTGTAAAATGACTTGTCTTTTCTGGGATGAGAAGTTATCATTATTTACACACTATTTGGATTATTGTCTTCATCATTGTTGTTGTTATCATGAGCCCTTTTTACCCTCTAGCCTTCATCAGGTGTATATAGATTTGGGTAACCTACAAGAAATTTCAAAGTGAACCCTTTATTTAATTTATAGGGTAGACTGTCCTTATTACACCCTTATGTCTAGGGATATCTTGACTAGGTCTTATTTTTAGTACTGTTCAATTATTGCTCGTCCTGTTTTCATGGAGTCCAATATACACTACCCGGCCAGGATTGAAATCACAATTACTATGTCACCAAGTTCATGAATGAATGCTTTAATTCACAAGGCTATTGTCCCATAAATTTATTAAAGGATTCAGTTTGGAATTTCAAAAGGTTACTCAGATTGATATCTATCTAAACTTATTAATAAATGGAACTTTGTGTGTGTGTGTGTGTGTGTGTGTGTGTGTGTGTGTGTGTGTGTGTGTGTCTGTGTGTGTGTACGTACGTTACCTATAGACTCTGAAACAGCTGGACCGATTTTCTTGAAAATTTACACAGTTATGCTATAAGCGTCTGCGAGTGTTCATAGCTAGGTTTGTGTTGAGGTACTTCGATAAATATCGATAATCATCGGGTTATAGAAGGAGTAGTTTGATTTTAATGAAATTTGATACACTCATAGGCAAAGACATAAGAAACGATATTCAGAAGTTTCAAGGTTGCAGTGAAGGGAATGTT
The DNA here is from genome assembly GCA_037127315.1 of Ascarosepion bandense. NCBI lineage: Eukaryota > Metazoa > Mollusca > Cephalopoda > Sepiida > Sepiidae > Ascarosepion > Ascarosepion bandense. The sequence goes on from JBBBDQ010013707.1 coordinate 9,477, forward strand.
AGAAAAAGTACCATAATTTTACTATAGTTACCATTCTTATTTTATGATGATGTCGCATTTGAATATCTGTATTTACGGGGTTGATAAGCCTGTAAAGTAATAAATTCAGAATTCTTTTTAAAATATTTGCGGGTCTGACTGAATTGTAGTAACTATTTATTCCATTTTTATAATTAGTAAGTATAATTTTTATTCAATAAAATATCACTTAACTTTTACAAATTAATAAAGCATTTTCAATGTTAGAAAGTTTATAAATCATTTAAATAAAATTTTAAAAAATGAAAACTCTTGTAAAAATTCATTCTTCATCAAAAATGATTTTCTTCCGAAAATAGTGTCTATAATATATTTACTACATTAAAAAGCAATTAAAAGCATTTCTAATTAAATGTTTTAGTTTTATTTCATTTTTTATTTTGAAGCTCACGGCAGATTATCTGTAACTGGAGGTCCTATGACACTCCCCATACTTCATGAGCATTAAGCACTACAAAAACAATTTTGTGAAATGTTATAAAAATTAAGTTGGTGGTGGAGTGGGTTTAACAAATTAAAAAAAATATTTTATTACCAACATTTTTCTAAAAACTATATCAAAAAAATTAATTTAATTAATTTTTATATTGTGATTGTTTTATTAAAAATCTGTAATTTATCTGATTTTTGCAATAATTTCCAAATCAGTGTGTTTTAGCTAAAATTTCCATACTAATTTATGGTCACCAGTTGATGCAAAAAAAAAAACCAAAACATTTTTAACCAAAATTCTTAAGGTTTTAAAAAGATATCTGATTCCAATAATCAAAAAAAAATCCTCTGGTCTTCTTTTTAATAACAACAAAAATTTAACAATAAAACTTATTTTATTAATTTTGGAGCATTTTTTCTCTTCATTATGTATGCTCATATTTTTAATGAGTGTGTGTGTGTGTGTGTGTGTGTGTGTGTGTGTGTGTGTGTGTGTGTCTGTGTGCGTGTGTCATTTAATCATATTTCAGAAAATTCTAAAAAAATACTTTCATTTGTACACTAATGGCCAAATAATTATTCACTGAAATGTTTTTCATATTTAAATATGATTGAAAATTGCTGACAGACTTAAAGTTTACATAAAATAAACTTGTGTGTTTTTAAGATTGCTTAAGGATCAATATTAAGATCAAGGTATTAATTCATCTCTTCCCTCTAGTTATAGGTTAAATATTTACGACAGATTGGTTTTTATAGCCTTGGCTGGCAACCAGTCTACCGCAGAAAGCAATGGTAACCTCTTTTGAGATAATCTTCTGCCCAGTCAGTCATGT